>JAYESD010000004.1:31672582-31972660 GCA_036927565.1 Tuctoria greenei
AGAAACAATGCCAGCTTACTAAATTGTCAATGAGATATCTACTGATCTAACTTAATAATGTTTGTGCTAATCACTTTTAGTTACATCCTCATATAAAAAATAATAAGGGTTTATGTATTGTCCTTATATGATATGGTGTTTTAGGAACCAACTAATTAAAATTTCGATGTAGCATTTAAATTGAGGTTTTTAAGCCTTGATCCATGAGATAATCGATTGAGTTGAAGGATCTCACTTATTTCTAATTTAATATGGGGTATGCCGATTGTAGTACTGCCCCTCACGATCGGATCTTAATCTTAGTGAATATATGCGAAATTTTGTTTATGTCTCCTCTAAGGTTTCATTAATCTTAGTGGAGAGGAATCAATTAAGAAATGCACCAGTCAATTCTTCCCCTCGAAATATGGTCTAACATAGTGCCATTGTTTAAAAACTATTTCGTGATTGATTCTTATGAGCTTTACGAAATACTTAGTTTAATGATAGAAATTTTATAGAAGTTAAATGATCATCATGCAAGGACAAAGAAATTTGTCTGGTCGAATGGCAAGACTCACAACTTATTATTAACTAAGTTAGCCAAAAGGCACACAAGTCTGAATAGTCCATGCATGAAACTAATACAAATTTATCTAAATGAGGGTACATTAAGCATCATAATAAAATAAAAGTACAAAGTTATGTCAAAGTACTAATGGAAGTTCTCAATTGGCTTCTAATTCAACTTTGCGATCATTAGCGACTTTAACGACCCTTGTCGCTCTTCTTAAAACCCCCTTCATACTTAATCCCTGCACAAATTTTGCACATTTGCAACTAAGTCAATCTAACAAATAGATTGAAAGTATACTAAAAACAAGGAATTATAAACTGAGTCTTACCCTTCTTATGACACCATTTGAGCAAGCTGCACAATCCTTCTGGTAATGTCCTTCTTTAAGTAGCACTTATTTTTGTCCATTTTCACATTCTTTTTGAGAATAATGCTTCCATAGAACCTTATTCTTGCCCTTATGATTTCTACTAGTGCAGTTGATAGAGTCGACAACATAAGAGACTTAGTGGAGTCAATAAACTATCTCTCAATCTTATAGAGATACTCAATAGCAGTGTTGCATTCGGGAAGCTTCCTGAATAACCTTAATGATGAAACCCTTAATTATCATTAAACCTAACTTATTTGGGTGGTTCCACTGAGCTAGCTCATTCTCATACTTGTGCATGAGACTAAGGTATTGTTACTTCCTCAACTCAAAAGACTCATTAGTCTCTCCGGTCATAGGCATATGAACCTTAGCCTTAATAGGGCAAAGACTAATAAGTGCCACATATAATTTGGAGACCGTCAAAGCAATCCTCAAATTCTCTCCCCATGAGTCATAATTAACTTTGTTAAGTGGCTCAATGGTAGAGAGGTAACTGAACTGATGATGGAGGAATCATCTGAATGAAAAATTGAGTAACATAAGTGAATGCATAATAAAACTTAGTAATAAACTAAAAAAATAGTAAATTTTGTCTTTCACGTTGGCTACTCTAACTACAATATTTTATTAATTAATTTATACAACTTAGGCAAGAAGAATCTTCATATTTTGTCTTTCAAAAAAATACAACATTCATTAATTAACTTATGAAATATAGTAAACTTAGTCTAATCGAACAAAATTTTCTATGTACTTAGTGAGAATGTTATTTTTTGTCTTTCACGTTGGTTACTCGAACAAAATACAACATTCATAACTTAAGGCATGGCAAAATTTTATTTTTTACGTTGGTTAATCAAGTAAAATTTTCCATGCAACTTAATAACTTAAAACATAGTAATTTTATCATTCACGTTGGCTACTTAACAAAATCACCATGCAAAATTGAATAACACAGCGAAAGCTAAATTACTAAGTGGGCATGCTTAATTTGTGAAATTTAATAGAATTCCACAATATAATCATAATCTGAGGATAAACTGAAGTTCATCAAATTTAATGAATTACAAAGGAACCATAAATACACATATAGTAGATATAAAAAATGTCTCAACATATTACTTACTGATTGTCAGTTTATTTAACCTAAGGTTCAAATTGATTTTAGCCTATACTAAAATCATTGAAAAATAAAATGGCCACTGTTCTAAATTAATGGATTTTAGTTCATGACTAAAATTCCTAAACATCTGATTGAATTAATAATTTTTTTTGCAAAACATAAAATACTAATTTTATTATTAAAAATAGAAAAAACTAATTTTATTTTCTGAAAGAAATCAGAAAATACTAATTTTATTTTATAAAAAAATAGAAAATACTACTTTTATTTTCTGAAAGAAATAAAAAATAGTAATTTTATTTTTTGAAAAAAATAGAAAATACTAATTTTATATTCTGAAAGAAATTAGAAAAATACTAATTTTAATATCTAAAAATCAGAAAACACTAATTTTTTATTTCTGCTGAAAATGACCCAAAAGCACTAAAGGTGGCCCAACCCATAGGAACTTAATGTGAAAACTAACTAATAAATTCTACCGCAACCCATTAAAGGATCTGGCCATTGATGACATTTGGACCCAAAACCTACAAAGCTAAATTCGGAAAGGAAAATGATTGTTGCATGTAAAAGCCCAACCCATCTTAGTATAGGCCCAAAAACTCTTAAAGTGGTCCAACCCAAAATATGACTGAGAAAACTTAAAATAGCTAAATATATTCGGGCGCGTCCTTATAGAAAAACTGGTCCACTGAATAAAACTAAAAGGCCCGCAACCTGTTGAAATAAATCCCGACAAAAACAATCCGAAAAACTAATTGGGCTCAGCCCGTGTGCTGAATTCAGCCAACGACTTGCTAAGAAATTACAGCGAAAATCACCATGATTCTAAAGGGCATTTGATCTGTTTCGATGATCAGGATTTCTAAGGACACGTTGCTTGATTAATCCAAGGCATTCAACCTCGATCAAACGGCGGAAAATGACTCGGCCGAAATACTTAAGCTAATCGAAGAGAAACCCTAGCCCATTCGTTTCTCTCCCCGATCCCTTCTTCTCTTCCGGACGCATGCAAGCGAGCGAACAGAGAAAAAAAGGAGCTGAGTTGGCCGGCGGCGGGAGGTCTCCGGCGCCATCGCAGCCGCCATGCTGGCACGCGAGCTCGCTGTTGGGTGGCTCACCGTCGGTGGGTGGCTCCGGTAGCCGGAAACACCTCGAAGAAGGGCCCCCGCTACACCAGGCTTTGAGCCCCAAACCATAGGTTTCGGCGAGCCCGAGCGGCGAGGCTTATCCCCCCGGCGCCTCCATGGCTCTCTCACCATCGCGCGGCGCCCACCATTGGGTGAGCGTGCCACCGTTGAGCGACTCGTGAGGGTGCCTCATGCCGGCTTAGTTGGTGGCTTGACTGTCGCCCCCGGTGAAAATCCTCGACGAGGAGGTTTTTGTGTCGGCGCCACCGTCTTCTCCGGCGAGCAGGGTGGCCACGTCGGAGTAGAACGGAGGTGCCCTAAGGTCTAAGTCCCCTTCTATTCTGATTTTGCTGAGTTTTCTCCTGATATGGAAGCGAAATCATTTTTAATCTTATCCGTGTTGATGTAATTCATGTTTGAAAACGAACTAGATCCTAATTTTGAACTGATTTGATCAACTTTGAATTATAACTCAAATTGATCCTAATTTTGGTTTAATTTATTTTTGAATCCAAAACCTTTGAGTTCTGATTTTAATTTTCTTCTAATCTCTTTTGGGATCTTAGGCTTAGTGATCAATTGTGAGCAAGCTTACGGAAAACTTCGAAAGCTGAAAACCTAATCCAATTAGGATGGCTCTGATTACCATTGTTAGATTTAAGGTAGTCCCTAATTGGTGTTAGGCTCACTTAGGTAGGTAACATCGGTATGGTAAAGCAGAATTGTGAAGCAGTGAAAAACATAGAAGGGGGAAAACGCACCTCAGGTCATACTTTAACATGTAGAGGCCATGGAGTCGAGCGGTGGTGAAGTGGTGCTGGGCAACGATTGGAGCAGTGCCGATCTGAGACAACTCCACCAGGTTGACGACTGCGGTGGAACAATGCCAACAACGGTGAAGGCGATGAGTTGGGGAAGACTTCCCCGAGTTTCTCTCTCAAGCATATCGATGCTCCTTAGGTTTATTTCGTGATTAGATTGGATTACTAATCATGAGAGTAGATCTTTCTTTATATAGGGGTGAGAGAGCACCGAGGGGGCCACCCCCAACCGGTTTGGTTGGGGCTGTCTCCGATCAAAGACGGGAGGGACAGAGGAGTTTGAATCAATTACAACTTGTAACCAATTTCTAATTAACCATCGTGGTCAATCTTAATTAATTAAACTAACAATAGCAACCCTCAGACTTGATTTCATGATTTGACATGACAGGTGACATCATGTACCTCGACAAAGTAGTCATGGAAGAGCATTCAGATGACGGCGGCGCTGTTGCCGGGGTTCTAGCAGACGGCCTTCTCCATGATAGCCTTGACAATGGCCTCTCCTTGGGGCACCTGTCATGATAGTAACCCATCTGCAGAGAGTAGTAAGGGCTGGCATGGCACACCGCTGCAAGGAGCAGCAATCACTACATGAAAAATGCTCATTTGAGACGCGCTCGCACGAAGAACGAAGACAAGCATACGACGCGTTTCTGTCGTCGCGTCTCGCATTACAGAGTCATCAAAGATGCGAGACAAGTTTTAAGAACACACGTCTCCTTTTTGTAAAAAATCCGTGACAACTGTTAAGGTGGCGCGTCTCCTTTTTGTATGAAATCAGAGACGAGCTTTAAGGTAGCCTGTCTCCTTTATGTAAAAAATCCTAGACAATCTTTAAAGTTGCCCATCTCCTTTTTCTAAGATATCCGAGGCGGTCTTGATGTTAGCTTGTCACAGATTTAATGACTAATCTGAGATGATCTTTTAGGTTGCTTGTCACTTTTTTTATGAAATAGGAGACTAATCCGAGACAAATTTTAAGTCCGCCTGTCTCCTTTTTAAAAGAAATCTGAGATGTTCTTTATGTTAGCTTGTCACAGATTTAACTACCGGTTGGGTCACTGCGGCACTAATAGGAGACGTGCCTTATTAAACACTCATCATCTACTATGTTCCCCCCTGTTTATTCTGGTTATCATCTGCATTCTGGAGCTAGCCAGGATTTGGCAGCTGCATTGTCGGGATCAGCAACATACACATACAAAAACATATGTATAGCCAAATGGAGATCACACATTAGATTATATTGACCAATCAAATATTAACAAAGTGTCAATCGTGGTTATCAAGTAACTTTTACACAAAGAATGCCCCTTATTCATCCTGCTTACGAAGTAACTAATTACACAAAGAATAACTATTATCTAATCCTATATATTGTAATAAAATTATCCTTTTGTATCAATGATTTCAGAAATGATGAACCTGCATAGCCTCTCCCTAATGTGCTCAAAGCTAGAACATGCTACGTTTCTGAAGGCGGTTTCGTAGTCCTGCCACACGATAAAATGAGAATTAACAAAAGATTAATAATAAAGTAAAATAAATGTACTTACACACACATTGCAATTCAGCCGCTCTCCAAATATAACCATGCTTAAGCAGACATGAAAGCCGCATGTGTTGCCCAAAGCTTGTTGTGGAACGTCGAATGTAGTATAATGTTTAAGTTGTCGGCGTTTTCCTTGTGTGTGTCTTCCAAGCACCTTAACCATGTATGTGTCAAAAGCCCTAAACAAAAACATTCATAGTTAATGTAAAATTATCGTGCAATGACGAAATAGTCAGAAACTAAAGCAAAGAAGGAACTTACTCATTAATAATGGCCCTGATATCATTCCAATCATGAGTAAGTCGCCCGTCAGTTATTGAATATCTCGGTCTTGAGGAGTCACAGTACCAGACTTGGTTGAACTTTGTAGAAATTGCTAGGATTACCCATTGGTTACCCAATTTGTACGGTACAACTAGGAGCTCCTTATCACTGTAGTGTCTCATTGCCTTGACAAAATATGGAACAACTTCTTTTTGACTACAAACCGTTTGAATATTAGTTCTCGTTGGTATCTGCGGGTCAAGATATGTAGGAGACCCTTTTCCCGTTCTATGATGAATAACTTATTGCATGTGCCTACACGCAAAATGCCAAATTTGTTAGACACATATAACACTTATATTGAGTATATATATATATATATATATATATATATATATATATATATATATTAAAGAACCTAGTTTTTGAGAACTTGCAATGGGAAGCAGCGTATTAGAGAGAAATCCAACGCGTTGAGGGTGAAAATGTCATAGAGATCGAACCATGATATGAGAGTGATGCCTTCACCCACTAGAAAGTTATTTTCCTTGTATCCCACTATTAAGTATTGATATTTTGTGTATTTTTTTCTTGTAGTAGTTATGAAGGAGGACACATGATTTACCAACTTCATTGAGTGTGTCGATAGTTAACATCGGCTTCCCCATTTGAAACTTCGGGTTAGCATATGTCATAGCTGTATGCGCCCTCGGGTTAGCTTCTGACTCTTTCAGTGGTTTCTAGCAAGTTTACTTCAAAGACATCTTTCACTACTGCGGCTAACTCTTGGCACATACATTCTTCGTCGCCTTTGCCTACGGCTGATCAGGTGTAGGGAGGAGGGTACTCCGAGTGCGAGATGGAGGCCGGCGCGGCTGCTCTTCAAGTGGAGACTTCTATGGCAGCTCTAGAGTTGGAGATGGATGCGGCAGATCTCAAATTGGAGACTTCTGCTGCTTCTCTTTAGTTGGAAGCAATAGCTCTTGAATTGGAGACTTCTACTGCTTCTTCCACATACCATCTTTGCCAATACTTTTGCCAATCCTTTTCTGCTTACCAAGGACAATATGGATATCCTTGACCATTTCATAGACTTCATGACCTGTAAGATGGGGTGGAGGATGCCTCTTCTCAGTATTACCATTGAAATTATCCTTCATACTCTGAAATGGGTGCTTCATTATAATGTAGCATTGATGTCCCATGTACACTATTTTTCGTGACTCGCTAAAATACTTTGAGTCTGTTTCTCTGAAATAATGTGGACATCCACAACCTACTTTCTTACTCTGTCTGGACAAGTTACTTGCTGCTGAAGAATCACTAATAGTCACAAATAAAATGGCTCTGAGACCAAATTACTCACACTTGTGCTCATCCCAGACCTGCACTCTGTCGTTGTACCACAACCGCTTCATATGTTCAACCAGAGGCCTGAAATAAGTGTTGATGTCATTCTCAAGTTGTTGTGGCTCCTGTATCACTCCTGACATCATAATATATTTTCCGTTTGTTTCACAACCAAGGAGGAAGGTTCAAAATTGTTAGCACAATTAGCCATGTGCTATGTGTGCTACTGTTCAAAAAAGGATTCCTGCCGTCGATGCTCATTGGGATCCTAATATTCCTCAGATTAATGGAAAATTCTGGATTTCGTGAATCAATGTTTTGCCATTGTGTGGCATTAGCAGGATGTATTATCATTCCAACATCCTGCTTATGCTTCTCTTTGTGCTATTACAACAATTATGACTCCTTGTTTGCAAACCAACACTTCAAACGAGGAATGATAGGAAAGTACCAAAACACCTTTGTAGGCCCTCTTTTTCTTTTGTTTCTATTGCAGTTCTTGTCATCTCCATCGTCTTACCTACGTTTGAGTCGGTCAAGTCCACAAATATTTCTCAAGGTTTTCGTACTTACGTCCACGATATAAAATGCAATCATTCTTGCACGCGTGGATTTTCTCCACCTCCAAATCCAATGGACAAATTATCTATTTTGCATCATAAACTGTTTTAGGGACTATGTTGCCTTGGGATAATATGTCCTTAAGGAGCGTCAACAATTCCTTAAAACTACAATCACTCCATCTGTTGCTCGCAAACAATCTCGTGTACTCAGCCGCACAACCATGATACAATGGCTTCTTCGAGTCTTCGATCATCTTCTTATACTTTGCAAGTTCACCATTACTGTATTGATCATCATCGTCATGTCTCTCGATATTGCGTGCCTTCTCCTCTATGTTATGCACCTGAAACTCAATGTCATGATCGGTGAACCCTAATATATGTGGCTCGTTTACATTATCATTGTGAACTCCTTCGACACTGGTAGGGAACCCCCTCTCCAGGTATGAATCATCTCTGCTTTATTAAGTCCCTCCTCGCCGTGTTTGTTCCAACATTGATAATTCACCAGGAATCCATGTGTGATCAAATGTGACCTCAACACATTATTTTTGCAATATCTCTTCCCATTCCTGCAATGCTTGCAAGGAAAAAAAAATATTCCCTCTAATATTGTCCAACATGTCTTTCTTCGTAAAATCGATAAATGCATCTACCTCTTTGATACACTCATTGCAAAGGTGTGGCTTAGACATCCAAAGAGGGAAAGACTAACCCATTGTTTTAAGGGCCACTGATAATAACTGTAAAATTTTTAGAAGGGCACCTCCAAAGAGGGAAAGAAATGATTAGAACAGGGCAAAAACAAGGCAGATTTGGTGGCCACTGTTCTACCATAGCTGGGAGCTCGTATAAGAGCATACAAAATCGAGACGACCCTTTGTAAGATGCACCTCTTTATAGTGGGATGGGAGATGCGCCCGCTTCCATGATAAAAGGAGACGTGCTCGATCGGTGGGAATGGGAGACGTGCCCACTTTCATGATCAAAGGAGACAGTCTCCAAGAAATGTTGTCTCCTTTTCTTTCATGTTGGCGTTTCTTATGTCATAGATAAAAATCCGCAAGCGCACGAAAATTGTCGTGTAGCACTTCCCCTTAAAGATTATTCCCAAGGGTATCGAATCCAAAGAACGTGTGTGCTAATATTACAAACTAATTCACTCAATAACACAAAGTTGTTGGTAGGCAAGGAACAGAGAGGAATTCAAAATATTGATTCTAATTCAAAGGAATATGCGGTAGCAACTTGCTTCAAGCACGGGTTTACCCCTAGCAACACTAGGACGACTCCCGCCAAGAGCTTATGGCATAGCCAAACATGGAGGATTACAAAGGACATATACGACTGTCACCACCTACTGCCTACCTCTTCAATTTGTTGGTCTACGAGATATTCACTGGGGATTTCTAACCTAAGCACCACGCTTACGTTCTAAATCACTACTCTAGTTGTTTGGAACACAAAGCTACAACTAGATCCTCTAATAAATTAAAGCAATGAACCCACAAGTAACTACTTGCGCAAACTATTATGAATTGACAATCAAACTTGAATTGAATTCACAAAAGCTTAGTTGATTTGAATAACACCATTGTAGGGGTACAAGTGTAGAAGAGGGACTTGACAAGCCCAAACCTCCTTCTCCTAGACTCTTCACCACACTCTCCTTCTACTTGGCAGCCTCTAGGACTACTCTAAACATTAGGAGTGGTATTCTATTCGCAACTTTTGGTGTGTGTCTGGTGTGAGGTGTGAAGTTCTGTTTATAGGTGGAGAAGGGTCAGTTCCCGCCACAAAATGTGTGCGAATCAGTCATCTCTGACTTCTTCAAGCCGGGAGGAGTCAACATGTGGAAGCTGATCGGGTTTGGCGCCAGGAAGGGGTCTGTCGAACCACCAGGTCGATCGACCTGGTCCTGGCTCCAAACGACCTGTGCTTTCTCCAGGTGGCTTCTAGGTGGGTCCCATTGACTAATACAGGGTGTACACCGTTGGATGGCCTCGGATACTTCTGTTTGTGGGCCATTTGATCCATGTGATGACATGTGGCATCGCCTGATTCATCGAAATCTAATTTTATGAATTACTCCCTTCATGTCTTGGTATTTTGGGTCTAAATTCAACTGCATACAAATAAACACCAACACTTGTGGAAGTGGTTAGTTTTTAATTCTACCACTATGTTGTGTTTCTCTTTTGTGCACATTATGAGGTGAATTGACTGTCTAAATATGACACTTATGGACCGTCAACAAACTCCCCCACACTTAGTCCTTTGCTCGTCCTCGAGTGAAGGCAAGAAGAACTAAGGTGTTGTCATAAATTTGCTATATGTTAGAAAATAAGAATACTAGATATTTTAACTCATACCTCGATTCATGAATTCCCTTTGTGGAATGTGGCTACCACATCAATCTTCGGTGTTTAAAAAGTGGAATGGTTGGAATGTTGTTCCCTTGGATCTTCCCCTGCCGAAATGATTTGACGATTTGCTATATTCGGAAAGTCAAAGAAACAATTGCCCTTATCTCTCATTTGGAGTCTCTCAAATCTGTCAAAGTGTTTTGATCTTCACCGTGGCATGTTGTGCCAATTTTGTCCCTAAACTAAATATGGCTATATCTGGAGCTTGGTAGGGATAAACGTGACACATATTGCAATTCATATATTACTAAGTCAAAACTTGATCCTATGAGAGACTTATGCAACAAACAATTTGACAAAGAAAATCCTTGTGCACAAGAATTAAATGGATAAATGTGGACTCCATGGTTTCCTTTCTTTAAGGATGAAACATGGCTACTTTTTCTTTTTGGCATACTTCCTCTTTTGAAGAGTAGATATTTTTCTTTCCGTAGGCATGTCTTCTACTCCTTTTTATTCTTCTAGAGAGATTTTGATGACCAAAATGTATGGAGTTTCTTTATTGGATGGATGAATGGTGGATCAAATTCTCAATGTGGGATATTTTGCATGAATAAGGTGCACAAGAAGTTCTAAGTCAAAAGTTCATGCATAAAACTCAATTGGGTAATGAGTTTGACAAAGTTCAATGAAAAACAAAGTGGCATATGCATGTGGCTTTCAAGAATTTGTATCATATGGCCGTGGTGGGTATTTAAATTTCCAATGAGAGAATCAGACAAAGTTTAAGACTCCAAATTGTGCAAACATCATAATCAATTTCAAGCAAAGAGATATCTCCTCGAATAACTCATTTACCATATCACACTAGTCAAATACTTAGATGACGTGTTTTTCCTATTTTTTTATGGGAATCACAAACAAGGCAATAAATCAAAATATAAAGTATTCAAATTTTCAGCTCAACAAATTTTTGACTACCAAGTTTTAAATTTTAATTGTTGAGTTAAATTACTTTCAAATATTCAGTATTAAATATCAACTCAAACAGTAGCGTAGCATGCATATTCAGAAGGTAGGGGATCCAAACTGAATTTGTAGAGCGAAACAGAGCTGTGTGGGGCCCACACCAGGTCGGCCGACCCTGTTCTGGCCTCTCTGTTGCTCTGTTTCGACATGTCGAGTCTTACGTTTGGCTGTGATGTGTTTCGTGGTGCAATGCTATTTGTGCACTTCGAGATTTCGCGATTTTAGGGTCCCCCCCCAACACCTGTTCCTTGAATTCTTTATCCAAAAATTGACTAAAGATTGAAGTTTACCGTTTTATATGAACCGATAAGTTCACTTTATTGAACTCAAAGTATTTGGGATGCTTACATTATTCAACCTAAACTTGAGAAATAAAATTTTTGGAATAAAACTAAACTAAACTAAACGAGTAAGCATCATATGCGGTCGGGACATCTAAACTATGGTGCATTGATGTCGGGCTTTCCGACGGAATTGCATACGCGCTGCAGCTTGGCGCCCATGTTCTGATGAACACCATCAATATCCTCCTTGAGGAATATGAGCTGATCCTTCAGTTCCGCCCTTTCAATGCGCCCTTCAGCCACTAAGTCTAATAGCTTCTTGTTCTCCAAACGGAGAGCAGCCATCTCCTTAGAAAGTTGTGCCAATTTAGGGGCACGAGGAGATTTTCGATCGCTAATTGGCCAGGTAGCCCTCTGATGACAGAAGGCAAGATGTGATTCCTAATTTTGGAGGTGACGAGCCCGTCGATTCTTCCATCACCAAATTATCCACTTGCTTGAAAAAGACTTTTGCATAGCCTCCTTCGGGCATGCACACTCCATGGATAATGAGGCGATCTCCCATACGCTCAGGCGAGGTACGTGTAGGTGACTTGTAGTGGTGGCTCACTACATCACCGTCCTTCGTCTTCAGAGTGTACATAAACTCCTCGCCAGGCTGCAGCTTTGGGAGAGACACGTCTTTCTCAGGAAAAAAGACAGGTCTTGACTGGCTTACGACCAGCCGCAGTCGGACGACGTGTAGGTGTTGTTGACTTCATGGGCGTCTTCCGAGGGGAGAGAGATCGTGCAGCACCACGAGGTATGGTGCTATGCCAATCAGAGTCTTCGTAGGTGGAGGGATCATGGCGAGAGGTACAACGTCTAATGCCATGACAGACTCCAATGCGAGGGTGGATTTGAAATTGGTTGGCGCTGTCTCCGCTCAGGTTGAAGGTTGAGCTAGAGGAGGCATGAGGCACAATTTTCTTGTCGGCCATGACTTGGATGGGAGGAACATGAGATGGATTTTTCTAGATGGTGCAAGGTTCCCCTCTCTATTCCCGTCAATAAATAAGTGGGTAAAGTACAATAGCACCGAAAGTCTTATTGGGATTCATCGGGAGGGTCCACACGAGAAAACAAAACACCGATGGCGCAAAGGAGGAGTCGCTATCCAAGGGTTCGACCAAACCCTTCCTGGCTCTGTTCGCGATAGGTTTTCGTGGGTTGACAATGGGCCCCATAGATGTTTAGTTGGATGGGACCATCAGTTGAACGTGGAGATTTTAGATAGAATCTAAAGAAACGGCGTGAAAATCAATAAGATTTATCGCGCCGATTTCTTTTTCTTCTTCATCCTCCTGGGATTCAAGAAATAACTTGAGTCGGTGCCCATTCACTTTAAATAGCTGATCATCATCACCTTGGAGTGTGATTGCTCCATGGGATGAGGTTTCTACTACTGTGAAGGGTCCTTCCCATTTACTTCTAAGTTTCCGATGTCCAAAGAGTTTAACCCTAGAGTTGAAGAGTAAAACCTGATCTCCTGGTTTGAACTCTTTTTGCATAATCCTCTTATTGTGCCATCTTTTGATTCTTTCCTTGTAGATTTTGGCACTATGGTACGCCTTATCTCTCCACCCTTCCAACTCAGAAATTTGCTTTAATCGGTGTATTCCTACTTCGTGAAGATCCATGTTCCACCGCTAGATGGCCCAATAAGCTCTATGTTCCAATTCTACTGGAAGATGACAAGTATTCCCATAGACAAGTTGGAAAGAAGATACACTGATGGGAATTTTGTAAGCAGTATGGTATGCCCACAATGCGTTTGGTAGCACATGCTTCCATCCCGTTCCCATTTCCAAAACGGTCTTTTGCAGAATATTCTTAATTTTTTTATTAGATGTTTCTGTTTGACCACTTGTTTGTGTATGGTATGGGGTAGCAATATTATGTTGGACACCTAGCTCCCTCAAAAAGCTCCAGAAGGTCTTGTCTATGAAATGGGACCCTCCATCACTTATGACCATACGAGGAGTGCCAAAGCGTGGGAAGATGATCTCATGGAACATCTTCCTAGCTTGCTTGGAATCAGCATTCTTGCATGTCAAGGCTTCTACCATTTCGACACATAATCTACGGCCACTAGAATATACTCACAATCATAGGACCTAGGGAAAGGTCCCATGAAATCAATATCCCACACATCAAATAATTCCACTTGGAGATTATATGTTAGTGGCATTGCATTGCGAGCTAAGATTCCTCCATGCTTTTGGCATTTCCAACATCTATGAATGAATTCTTTTGTCATCATACATTGAAGGCCAATAGAATCCACTCAGCTAGATCTTTGCCTGGGTACGGTAAACACCGTAATGGCCACCGTAGGGGCTAGCATGACATTTCTCAATAATCTTGGTGCCTTCGATTGATGGGACACATCTTCTAAGAAGTCCATCGGTACAAACTCAATAGAGATATGAGTCATCCCAAAGGTGTCTACAACTCTCATATATGAATTTCTTTTTATTCTCCCTTGGTGGTACATATCTTGTGACCATAAAGTTCATGATATCCGCATACCAAGGGTGAGACTCAGTCACCTTGAGAAGCATATCATCTCGTTGGAAGTCATTGATAGGAATATCCTTTGTTTGAGTGACTTCCATACATGAGCGATGATCTGCAACGAAATTCTCTACTACTTTCTTATCCTTGATTTCTAAGTCAAATTCTTGGAGTAGAAGAATCCAACAGATTAGCCTTGGTTTAGTATCCTCTTTGGTGAGCAAGTACTTCAAGACAACATGGTCTGTGTAGACAATGACCTTGGCTCCAACCAAATAGGACTTAAACTTATCAATAGCAAAAACTATAGCCAAGAGCTCTTTTTCAGTTGTGGCATAATTGAGTTGAGCTCCTGTCAAAGTTTTGCTAGCATAGGCTATTGCATGATGCTTTTTATCTTTGGTTTGACCTAAGACTGCACCAACAACAAAATCACTAGCATCACACATGATTTTGAATGGCAGCGTCCAATCGGGACTTTGGATGATTAAAGCTGAGATTAGTGCCTTTTTGAGTGTGTCAAATGATTTAAGGCATTCATCATCGAAATCAAAGGGAGCTTCCTTAGCTAGTAGGTTAGTGAGGGATCTAGCGACTTTTGAGAAATCTTTGATGAATCGCCGTAGAACCCAACATGACCTAGAAAGCTATAGATTCCCTTAACGTTGATAGGAGGTAGAAGTTTTTCAATAACTTCAATTTTTGCTTTGTCCACCTCTATCCCACTCTCAGACACTAAGTGTCCAATAAACGATGCCTTCACGGAACATGAAATGACACTTTTCCCAATTAAGTACTAGGTCCTTCTCTTGGCATCTTTGCAAGACCTTGTCTAAGTTTTCCAAACAATGATCAAAAGTTTTTCATAATTGGAGAAATCGTCCATGAAAACTTCCATGATCTCCTCAATAATGCGGGAAAATAAAGACATCATGCATCTTTGAAAAGAGGCAGGAGCATTACACAATCCAAAGGACATACATCGGTAGGCATAAGTCCCGTAAGGACATGTGAAAGTGGTCTTACTTTGATCGTCGGGATGGATTGGGATTTGATGATAACCCGAATACCTATCGAGGAAACAAAAGTAGGAGTGTTTTTCCAACCGCTCTAACATCTCATCGATGAAGGGCAGTGGAAAATGATCCTTCCTTGTAGCCTTGTTAAGTTTTCAGTAATCGATGCACATCCTCCAACCCATTACGGTTCGTTGAGGAATTAATTCATTCTGAATGACCGTCATACCTCCCTTCTTAGGCACTACTTGAACTGGGCTGATCCATTGGGGACAAGGTAAATAATCCTGGCATGTAGAAGTTTTAAGACTTCCTTCTTGACAACTTCTCACATCGCATTATTTAATTGCCTTTGAAGTTCCGTTGAGGGGACACTCTCGGGGTCAATAGGAATGCGATGGGTGCATAACGCTGGACTAATCTCCTTGAGATCCTCTAGTGAATAGCCAAAAACATCTATATGTTTTTTCGAGCATGACTATGAGTTTGAGTGTCTCATCATCTGAAAGCTTGCCACTTATGATGACAGGAACTTCCAAATCGCCATTTAGAAATGCAAAACGTAGGCCTGGAGGTAGAATTTTTAACTCAACATGAGGTTTTGGGAAGAACTCTTCTTTTGGCAATTCAGTTGCCTCCTGAAATTCATCCTCCTATTGGACGAAACCTTCTTCTCCTTCAATTTCAAGGGGTGCTAAGAATTGAATAGTTCTAACCTCTTCTTTTGGTTCATCTTGGATGGGAGATTCTGCAGATGTGTTCTTGGAAGGCATGATAGGAGTATAGAACGTTCTCCCTCCAAGTTTTACATTGAGGTTTCTTCCAAAGGAATTTCCATGAGAAATTTCTCAATGGGAATCCCAATCATAATGTTGAAATCATGGATTTTGAACACATGGAAGTCTAGGATTGCCTCAATATCTTTGTTTCTTATAGACACCTATTGCAAAACCCCACATCCTTCAAGGATGTTTTCAAAAGAATCTCAGAAGGATTTACATGTTGGTGCCAATGGAACATCGCCCAGAATGGTGAGAGCACAAGAATAAAAAATGAGATTTTCTCCAACAGTGGGGTTGTATAGGACCTTCATTGGTGTCCCTCTAATAAATCATAGAATATTTGCCAAAGGTGAGGTCATCCGAAGGATTTCGGGTGACTGCTCAACTTCTATAGTCCATTCGCTGCTTAGAATAGAGGTTGACTCCTTGACCGTCCGTTGGACGAATACTCCATTAGGTGGGTCTAGTAGAGTTAGTTGCAATGATGGTTTCCTATGGCAATAGTACTTCGAGTTATTTCCAGAATATTCAAATATTTCTTCCTTGAAGTAGAAGGGAAACTCCGGAGGTTGAATTTGTTCCTCCTTCGTAGTTTTTGGTTCAGAAGAGGATTCCTCCGGTAAGGTTTGAGATAAGAAAGAAATAGGTTCTTCCTTGTCCATGGATTTATCCTCGGTTCTTGACATTACTTCCTCTTAAGGAGGTTCATTAATACCCATAATGAAGGAAAAATTTTCAAGAATTCGATCTAGAAGATCCTTGCCTTCTTCTGGTGTCTCATAGAGGAAAGATCCTCTAGCCGTCATGTCAAGATATAGGGCAGCCTCCCAATCCCATGTAGAAGTGTTGCAAAAGCAACAGATCGGGGATGGACAAATTAGGGCTAGAATTTCTCAATAGAGAAAATCTATCCCACGCTGCACCTATAGACTCCTTCTCCATCTACTGGAAGCATAGTACTTGAATGTGGTCTAGAGGGGGGTGAATAGGCTTTGAAAATTTCCTGCACACTTAATCAAACGGTCAAAAACTTGATTGACCGGACTTGCCCGGTTGTGTGGGCAGACTAGTCCGATGTGCCTGTTGTATGGCGATTTGATTAAGTATCTATACAGGATTAAAATTCTTTTAAGCAGCGGAAATGTGAACAACATATATGATTACTTGAATTTACAATCGATGTCATGAAGTTGTACGTGAAAAACAATTTGCAATTCAAGTTATGATATTGACAACTGCGTGCCCTAATCAAGATGCAAAAGTAAAGAAGCACATAAGACACCGATTTTTACCATGGTTTGATCTCACCAAAGAGATCTACTCCTCGTTGAGAAAGCCCACACAGAGCCGAGTCTCTTTAAACACTTTCCCTCTTCAAGTCACCACATAAGGCCGACTTGAATCCACTATCATGGGCAATCACCGAGTTTATGGGGCAACCTCATACGTTGAGGGCTCCCACAAGAATTACAATGAGAAAATGATGAAATACAGTTGAAAAGATTACAAAAAAAGAGCACGAGTGTCAATAGATCAAACCCCAAGAACTCACAACGTGTAGACGACGATCTCCCAATCCCAAATCTAAGTGTTCAATTGGTTTTCACCTTTTTGGACTTTAGATGTGTGGGGAGATGTGTTTTCTGGGCTCTTGGGACAGGTGGCGACGCTAGGGTTTATGATTTTGACAGTAGGAATTGAAAGTTATAATTGTGGGGCCATAGATCTCCTATTTATGTGTTTTCCAAAAAGTTACCGTTAGAAATACCAATGACCAGACTAGTCCGTACTGGGTACCGGACTTGTCTGGTGAGCTGTGTAAAAGTCGGCGTGGAATGCAACACACTAAAAACACTAATTTTGTGAGGTATACCGAACTAATACGGTGGATGTATGGACTTTTCCGGTGCCATGTGTAATTCAATTCCAGAGAGTTGAACGGACTAGTCCGATCAAAGAATGGACTTGTCCGGTGCTATGTGTAATTGGACTCCAGAAAGTTCAATGGACTTGTCCTGTCCTGTGAACGGACTTGTCTAGAGTGCATTGAAAAGGATTTACAGAGACATTAAAGGACTAGTCCGGTCCATGATCAGACTAGTCCGGTCCTCTGCAGGTGAGCTAGGAGCAGAAGGAACAGTGTAGATGGTAGGCTTCTAGGGCCTAAGTCTGGTATGAGGCACGTCCTTAAAAAATTCCAGTCATATCACCTTCTCAATCATATACATGATGTAAGGTGCATAGCCACATGACCTGTTAGGAGTGATGGACATATTGGTAATGCCATTGTACATGTACTCAAAGATATTGAAGGTCCTTTTCCTGCTAATCACCTTCATCAATGTTCTGAGGGTGCCTTGAATGGTCCCTGCATCTCCCTCTTTGGGAGCTATGGTCTTCCTTAGGATCCTGTTGAGAACAGCAAAGAAGGGCTTCAAGTACTCCGTAGTTGGAGACTTGAATGACATCTTTGTATCATAGAGAAATTCAAGTTGATCTTTCTCCAGAGGCTTCAGATTGTGGATAATGATGTCATTCTCCAGAGAGTCTTCTAGGTGAAGAATTTTTGCAAACTCCTCATAGGTGACACTGTACTGTGCTCCATGGGTCATCCAAATCATCCTATCACTGTCATCACGAGCAAAATAGAGAGTGGAGTAGCATTGAGTGATGACCTCAATGTTCCAGTCCCACTGGAAAGAGACTGGATCCCTCAGTCCATGCAGCTCCAAGGCTTCCAGAACCTTTTGATAGCATTGACATCTCTTGTACTGAAGGTAAGTGATGTCTACCCATTGACTTTTGATACCTGGGTTCCTCATCTTTAGATACACATGCTCATAGTAGTCAGCATGGAAATTGCTTCAGAATCTTGGATCAGCTGACTGTTTGGGCTGACCATAGACTTCTACCTTCCTGAATTTGTCAGCTAGCTCACCACCTTTGCTAGTGAAATCAGCACTAGATGATTGTCTGTTGCGGTGAGTAGGGGCTTTCATCTTCAATGGACCAATAGGGCCACTAGCAAGTCCTTTGCCCTTATTGAGGGCTCTTTTGGGCCCCGATGAACTCCCAGCTACATCCTTGCTTTGAGCTTTCTTCACCACAACTCTCCTTCTCTTAGGAAGAGTGTCGTCAAAAGGCGGAGAGTGGACATTGACATCATGTCTTTTCTTCATCACTCTCTCCTTTCCCCTTTGCACTCGAGCACGTTGTACCTCTTCATCATAGTGAAATGAACTGTCCTCGGAACTTGAAGACATCGTGCCTGACAAAGAGGTTCAAGGTTTAGATAAGAATGGATTGAAGACTAAGTGCAAATAGGAATTTAGAAGTTCAAATCTCAGATGTCGGACTTGTCCGTTTTCAGATTGCGGACTTGTCCGGTGTACTGGACTTGTCCGCACACGAACACCGGACTAGTCCGATCTGGCATAAGAACCGTAACATTCCTAATTGAGCCAAATCTAGCTCAAATTGATGCACAAGGACTAGGAAACAGTAGGAGTACATCTAGAGAAGTAATGTATGCCTAGGAATCGAAGAAAACAAGCTAGAATCAAGAAAAATTGAGAGCTACAGTTTGAGGGGGATTTTACCGAAAAACGAAGATTCGCGTTGAAGGATCGGACTTGGGGCCAGATTAGTCCGGAGTGGACAAGCTCCGCACTGAGGAGAAGATTTCTCTTGGAGGAATCCACATTTTGGGTGGCTAGATGTGAAAATCACCTTTGGAGCTCGAGGAGGAGGAGAGGGAATGCAAAGGATGTTGTGCAAGGTTGAAGATGAGCTCCTAGCAGTGGATTAGGGTTAACCCCGGCAAATCCGACTAGTCTGGTAGACCCCAGACAAGTCCGGTACGCCGGACTAAGGCCAGGCTAGTCTGTATCAACGGACAAGTCCGGCGTCAGCAGGACAAAACTGAACTGAAACAACTGGATTTTGGTTGGTTGATATAATAGTGATCTAAAGGACATTATTTCACAAATAATCTTGTTGAACATGACCAGTAAGCAATCAAAAATCATACAATGGCCATAATTCACCAAGATTTACTCATTTAAATTGTTTTCTAGTGAAAATTGAAATAAGAGGGAAATTTTGGCAAAAATGAGTAAACTTTGAAATCACAATCAGATGTGCAGTGTTTCAAGCCACATTTTGAGAGTCAAGTAGATTTAGCTCATTTCTTAGCTCACAAAACATTTTCTCATCTAATGGCATGGTGAAAATATCTGTAAGTTGTTTCTCAGTCCTAACATGTGAAATTTCAATATCACCTTTTAATGAATGATCTATTAGGAAATGATGACGAATATCTATGTGCTTAGTTCTTGAGTGCTCTACTAGGTTGGGTGCAATTTTTATAGAACTCTCATTATCGCATAGGAGTGGAATATGGTTCAGATTGTAACCATAGTCCCTTAGAGTTTGCCGCATCCAAAGTAGTTGTGCTCAACAACTACCGGTTGCAACATACTCTTATTTGGCTATGGAAAGAGCAATGGAGTTTTTCTTTTTAGATGACCATGAAACTAGGGATCTGTGAAGAAATTGATAGGTCTCCGATGTGCTCTTTCTATTGACTTTGCATCCTGTATAGTCGGCATCGGAATAACCTATCAAGTTAAACTTGGATCCTTTGGGATACCAAAGGCCCAAACTGGGTGTGTGCACAAGGTACCTTAAGATTCTTTTTACAGCTACTGAGTGTCACTCTTTAGGTGCGGCTTGAAACCTTGCACACATGCATATACTAAGCATAATATCTAGCCTAGATGCACATAAATAGAGTAATGAGCCAATCATAGACCGATATACCTTTTGATCCACATTTGGACCATCTTCATTAAGGTCCAGATGTCCGTTAGTCGCCATGGGTGTCTTGATGGGCTTGGCCTTGTCCATATTGAACTTCTTGAGGATGTCGTGCATGTACTTGGTTTGACTTATAAACACGCCCTCTCTTAATTGCTTCACTTGGAATCCCAAGAATAACTTCAATTCGCCCATAATTGACATCTCAAACCTATCTGTCATAATTTTGCTAAACTCTTCACAAAAAGACCTATTAGTAGATCCAAACATAATATCGTCAACATAGATTTGACACCCAAATAGATGATCATCAAAGTATTTTGTGAACAGTGTATAATCAGCTTTTCCTATTTTAAAGCTATTTTGAGTCAGAAAATATCTAAGCCACTCATACCAAGCTCGAGGAGCTTGTTTGAGGCCATAGAGAGCCTTACACACTTTATAGACATGGTTGGGCTACTCTTGATCTTCAAATCCTAGTGGTTGCTCCACATACACTTCCTCCTTGATCGGACCGTTGAGGAAGGCACTTTTGACGTCCACTTGATACAACTTGAAATTATGGTGAGTAGCATATGCCAATAAAATACGAATGGACTCAAGTCTAGCTACGGGAGCGAAAGTTTCATCGAAGTCCAAACCTTAGACTTGTGGGTAACCTTTAGCCACAAGTCTCACTTTATTTCTCGTTACCACTCCATGTTCATCTTGTTTGTTCCGAAAGACCCATTTGGTTCCAACAATGTTCGCCTTTGGTCTTTCCACCAGTTCCCACACTTCATTTCTCTTGAAGTTGTTCAACTCCTTTTGCATTGCAATCACCCAATCTGGATCTTTTAAGGCTTCTTCTACCCTGTATGGTTCCAGAAAAGATACAAAATAGTAATATTCACAAAAATTTTTAATGCGAGATCTAGTAGTTACTCCCTTAGCCATATCTTCAATGATGTTGTTGACGGGGTGATCTCTTTGCACACTTTGATGTACTCTTGGGTGAGGACTTGTGAAGTTGCTTGCTCTTCATCGTCTTCATAGTCATTGTCTCCCCCTAAATCATTGCTTCTGTGGTTATATAGATCTTCTTGATCTTCTTGATTTTGATCTTGTGCATGAGCTCCCCCTTGATTATTGCTTCCTCGTTGAGGTTCATCTTGTGCACTTGAGTCTTGTGGTTGCTCTTGAGGTAGAATATCACCAAGTGCCACTCTTCTCAACACTTCACATGGGGCTTCTTCTTGATCTAGCACACACTTATCAACTTGCTCCACTTGGGAGCAGTTAGTCTCATCGAACATTACGTCACGTGCTACTTCAACAAGGCCAGAGACTTTGTTGAAGACACGATAGGCATAGGCATTCAAATCATAACCGAGCAAGAACCCTTCATCAGATTTCGAAGCGAACTTTGAAGTCCTAGGTTTCCTATTCAGAATAAAACGTTTACAACCAAATACTTTAAAATATGAAACATTTGGTTTGTTACCGCTGAGAAGCTCATATGATGTTTTCTTCAAGAGTCGGTGAAGATACAACCGCTTTGTAGCGTGACAAGCGGTGTTCACTGCTTCAGCCCGAAACCAGTCTGATGTCCTGTATTCATCCAACATTGTCCTCGCCATTTCAATCAGCGTTCTGTTTTTCTTTTAGCCACCCCATTTTGTTGAGGGGGGTAGGGTGTCGAACACACATGCTTTATCCCTTCTTCATCAAGGTATTCCTCAACTTGTGTATTTTTGAATTCTATCACGTTGTCACTTCTAATATTCTTCACGGTTGATGAGAATTCGTTTTGAGCTCTTTTCAGGAACTTCTTGAGGATTCCCTGAGTTTTTGATTTATCATACAAGAAAAATACCCAGGTGAATCTTGAAAAATCATCAACAATAGCTAAACCGTATTCGTTACTGCCGATGCTTATGTAAGCAATTGGACCGAAAAGGTCCATGTGAAGAAGTTCCAGCGGTCTTGTAGTGGTCATCATGTTCTTGGCGGGGTGCGGCGCTCCAACTTGTTTTCCCACCTAGCAAGCACTGTAAGGCCTGTCTTTCTCAAAGACAACATTCTTTAGACCTCGATTGTGACCACCTTTTAGAAGTTTCTGCAGATTTCTCATCCCAACATGGGCTAGCTGTCTATGCCACAACCATCCCATGTTAGTTTTAGCAACCAAGCAAGTGTTGAGTTCGGCTTTATCTTTGTTGAATTTAACAAGATAAAGCTTTCCCGTCAACATTCCCTTGAATGCAATCGAGCCATCGCTTCTTATAAAAACGGTCACACCCTCATTAGAGAATTAACAGTTATAACCTTTGTCGCATAGTTGAGATATTGACAAAAGGTTATAATCTATAGAATCTACATGTAAAACATTTGAGAGAGTATGTTGAGAAGAGATTTCAATTTTACCGCTACCAAGGACCTTTCCTTGGCTGTTGTCTCCAAAGTATATGCCCTCACTTGGATCTGCGTTGTGCTCATACTCCACAAACATATTCCTCTCTCCGGTCATGTGATTGGTGCATTCGCTGTCTAGCACCCATTTTGATCCACCGAAGGAGTAGGCCTGCAAAACAGAATCATTCCTTGGTTTTAGGTACCCAAGCTTGCTTGGGTCCTCTCAGATTAGTTATAAGAGTCTTGGGAACCCACACAGAAGTTTTTGAATTTTTGTGGCGTGGCCCTTCATATTTGGCAAACACATTTCCAACTTTGTCTTTCATAAGAACATAGGAGGCATCAAAGGTACAAAACAATATTTGCAAGTCAGATTCATGCAATTTTCCTTAACAAAAGTGATTCTCTTCTTAGCATGGACATTAGCTTGTGTTTGTTCTTGTCAAACCCAAGACTATCTTTGACGTTAGGAGGTCTAGTGACCATATATGCACTACGTGCATATTTGATCTTCTCCGTCTCAAAGATGCCACTTTGGGAAGGATGCTTTGCATGAGTAGTAGAAGAATCAGGTTTGACAGTATTTTTCTTAGTAGAACATGTGCAAGTTGCAATAGTTGTCGAACTTACACCTTTGGAAGGTGAGCTTTTGGAGAAAGAAGAGTCACTTTGCTTGAGCGACACAACTCGCACCTCAAGAATCTTGTTAACTTTTGACAAGTTAGCAAGTTCATCCTTGATTACAACATGTGAGTCTTCTAGCTTTGAGTAAGTTTCCTTACTGAGTAAGTTTCTTTACTCAAGGCTAGCTCATGCTCAAGTGACTTGTTCTTCTCTATTTTGAGCTCAAGGAGTTTCTCAACCTTTTGATATCTCTTCCTTTCACAGATGAGCATATCTTCTTGTCAGTTGACAAGCTCCTCCTCCTCAAAGATTTCATCCGGCAACATTTTCATTTTCTTTAGTGCAATTTTACTTAATCCCCTAAACATCTCCTCATTTTCACTAGAGCTATCAAAATCATCAATAGAGGTATTTAGCAAGGGGGAAGTAAGTCGAACCTTTTTCTTGCCCTCTTTATCCATAAGGCAAGTGTGATTGTGTGTGTCCCGTCCTCCCATGTTCGGGAAGAGTATAGATCTCTTGGTGGGTTTCTTGATGGCAATGGTGGCCATCCCCTCTTCTTCATCAGAGGAGGACTCGTCGTTTGAGTCCCACTCCTTGCCAATATGCACTTGGTGAGCTTGCCGCCTTTTCGTGAAGATCTTCTTTTCTTGAGGCTTCATTTCTTTCTTCCTCTTATTTTCTTCATAGGTGCAGTCGACCATGAAGTGACCGTACTCACCACAGTTATAGCAAGTACGTCGAGCCTTGGATTTTCCTTTCTCCCTGCTCTTCCCTTCATTTGAGTTGTTGCCATGTCTTATTTTCATCATACACTTGAACTTATTGATGAAGAGTACCATCTCTTCACCATCTAGATCAGTGCTCACGTCACTTGTATCTTCTTCATCTTGAGCTTCACGAGTTTCTTTTCCTTTAGGCTTGCAAGTTGCTTTGAGAGCAACTTCCTTATTTTTGGAGGAGGTGAGCTCAGCTAGATCTTTGATGTATTGGGCTTCCCTCTCCATCATCTCATGGTTTATGATTTTGCCCAATAGTTCATCCGGGGTCATTTTGTGAAACCGAAAGCTTTCTCAGATAATTGAGCATAAAGTAATGTTTCTTGGCATAAAGGCTCTAATCATTCTTTTAACCACCTCATGGTCAATCCATTTCTTGCTTCCATAGGCGCGGATCTTGTTGATAAGTGCCTTCATCCAGTTGTACGTGTCTTGAGGTGATTCGCCTTCCTCGATGGCAAATCTCCCCAACTCTCCTTCAAGCATCTCAATTTTGGCTTCTCGGACTGACCTATTCCCTTCATGCGCTTTCCAATCCATCAATCTTGGTGAA
The DNA here is from genome assembly GCA_036927565.1 of Tuctoria greenei. Lineage (NCBI taxonomy): Eukaryota > Viridiplantae > Streptophyta > Magnoliopsida > Poales > Poaceae > Tuctoria > Tuctoria greenei. The sequence continues at coordinate 31,697,519 of JAYESD010000004.1, forward strand.
CTCCTCCCTGCTTAATGATGATGTGATCACTGCAACGGCTTGTGCGTTGCGGTGAATTTCTTGTTCTTGTTCTGGAGTGAGTTCTTCGTCTGCGTCCAGGATATCTATACCTGTGCACACAACATGCCAAAGACTAGGATTCAAAGAGATTAGATGCATCTTCATATTGTATTTCCATATGGTGTAGTCGTTTCTGTCAAATTGCGGAGGCTTTCCCATAGGAATAGAAAGATAGTGATTATTTGAATTAAGACGATTATAATTGTAAGGATATCGGGAGTAGTTGTGATGACCACCCTCCCTCGTCTTCTCTTCTTCTTTTCCTTTTTGTTCTAGCGGTTTCTTCCCCAGAAGTGCCTTCAATTGGCATACTTCTTCATCATCATGTAGATTTTCTCTTAGTACATCGAAGGCTTTAGTTTCTTGCTCTTCCTCGGTGTTGAGCACCTTCGGGATCTCGTTGTTCTTCTCAGAGGCCATTGATCTCTCCGAGCGGTGAGTCTCATTGATGGAGAACCTGCCCTGACACCAATTGAATGTGGCCTAGAGGGGGGTGAATAGGCTTTGAAAATTTCCTACACGCTTAATCAAACGATCAAAAACTTGATTGACAGGACTTGTCCGGTTGGGTGGACGGACTAGTCCGGTGTGCCTGGTGTATGCCGATTTGATTAAGTATATATATAGGATTTAAATTCTTTTAAGCAGCAGAAATGTGAACAACAGATAAGATTACTTGAATTTACAATCGATGTCGTGAAGTTGTACATGAAAAATAATTTGCAATTCAAGTTATGATATTGATCGACTATGTGCCCTAATCAAGATGCAAAAGTAAAGAAGCACACGAGACACCGATTTTTACCGAGGTTCGATCTCACCAAAGAGATCTAATCCTCGTGAGGAAGCCCACACAGAGACGAATCTCTTCAAACCCTTTCCCTCTTTAAGTCACCACACAAGGCCAACTTGAATCCACTATCGCGGGCAATCACCAAGTTTATGGGCCAACCTCACACGTTGAGGGCTCCCACAAGAATTACAACGAGAACACTTGAAAAGATTACAAAAAAGAGCATGAGTGTCAAGAGATCAAACCCCAACAGCTCACAACATGTAGACGACGATCTTCCAATCCCAAATCTAAGTGTTCAATTGGTTTTCACCTTTTTGCACTTTAGATGCATGGGGAGATGTGTTTTTTGGTCTCTTGGGACAGGTAGTGGCGCTAGGGTTTATGAATTTGACAATAGGAATCGAAAGTTATAATTGTGGGGCTGTAGATCTCCTATATATAGGGTTTCCAAAAAGTTACCATTAGAAATCCCGATGCCCAGACTAGTCTATACTGGGTACCGGACTTGTCCGGTGTGTTGTGTAAAAGTTGGCGTGGAATGCAGCACACTAAAAACCCTAATTGTGTGAGGTATACCGGACTAATTCGGTGGATGTCCGGACTTGTCCGATGCCATGTGTAATTCAACTCCAGATAGTTGAACGGATTAGTTGACCAAAGAATGGGCTTGTCCGGTGCTATGTGTAATTGTACTCCAGAGAGTTCAACAGACTAGTCCTATCATGTGAATGGACTTGTTCGAAGTGCACTGAAAAGGATTTACAAAGACATTAACAGACTAGTCTGGTCCATGATCGGACTAGTCCGGTGCACTGTGTTATTGGATTCCAAAAGGGTTAACGGACTAGTCTGGTCCTCGATTAGACTAGTCCGATGCATAGTGTACTTGGACAACAGAGAGTTTAACCGCTAGTCCTGTTCTCAGTGAGTTTTAGGTGTTTTTAATCCCTTACCCCTACGCAAAGACTTGAGCTCTTGGGATGTATCTCTCACACACATCCTATACATTTAAATCTACTTTGCGTTTCAGTTGACAGTGGGGCTTTTCTCTTTTGTACACCACTTCATTTTTCACCTTTTTGAGTGCACCAAACTATCTCATTTTGCTTAACCTACAGTCATCTCAATAAATTCTTTAGGATCTCATTTGCTTGTCACCAATCATCCAAAACCCACAAGGGATTGCCTAGATGCACTTTCAGTACTTACTTCCATAAGGAAATTGTCGGTATCCGGCATACCAGGTACCCTTGAGACATGTTAAAGGCACATGGGTGTCCTGCCTCCCTATAGAGGCAGGGTCCAATGGTACTATGTGTCCAGAAGGCTCGGACCTCATCCGACCTCAGGTACGAGGTCTGACGCTCCCACGTGGACCGCAAGACGGGGTCTTGCTCCCCCGAAGAAACGGGCTCCCAAGCGGCCACGTGACCAGCAGGATGGGACCCCGCTCCTCCATAGGAGTGGGCTCTGAAGTTGCCACAGGGCCCATGGCACTAGGACGACCACCTCCTGCAGAGGTGAGCTCCAGCTCTGCCATGTGTCTCGCAGCATGGGACCTGACCTCCCCCGCAGAGGCAAGCTTCGGCTGCCACGTGTCCTGCAACTTGCCTTGGGCGGTGTGTTGGGGGAATAAAGGGGCATTGTGCCTTGTCTAATCCGGGCATTGAAGACACGCGTCTTCTCCAGAAACATGACGCGACACACACCTACTGTTAGGTATCACCACATCCAATCGCATCGCAGTGAAGATGTCGCAGGCCTACCCCACTTCGCCAAGTGGGTATCTTATGGTGACAAGACGGATAGACATGACATCTCCTGCCATCATCAATGACTACGCATGGGCCACTGGCATTTGAGGTGGCAAGACAGCGAGTCTTCAAACCACGATCATAGGAAGCTTATGCGGGAAGACTTAAGGTCTTTAGGATTAGATCGAACCGGGGCCACCTGTCAGGCCACAAACCCCACTTGTAAGGAGTCTCACCTTATCTATAAAAGGACCATATCACCATCGACCTAAACAGACCCCGCCCAAACAACTGATCCCCAATCCAAGTCACACACACCTAACACGCGCATTCACACTAGCAATACAAACCTCACCGTGGAGTAGGGTATTACGCTCCAACGGCCCGAACCAGGTAAAACAACTGTCTCACCATCTTCCATACGCGCGATTTCTCTTGAGGACTAAGTCCTGCCAATCAAAGAACCTCCGCGGGCTACTCGCATAGCATGTCCGGGTGAAGTGTCGCAAGAACACTTTGATAGAAACAATTCGAGCAATTGGAAAGAAAGCAAGACAAACTTTGTCTCGTAATTCATTCCAATTTCCGTTTGTCTTCCCAACATTGTGATCGTACCATGTTTGGCTTTTTCCTTGAGAGAAAAGGGAAACAACTTCCATTTGAGAGTTTCTTGTGTCATATCCTTGATTAGAAGGCATGAACACAGTTGCTCGAACTCTTATGTCACAGATAAAAATCCGCAAGCGCACGGAAACTGTCGTATAGCATTTTCCCTTAAAGAGTATCCACAAGGGTATCGAATCTAAAGAACGTGTGTGCTAATCTTACTAACTAATTCACCCAAGGATATAAAGTTGTTTGGTAGGCAAGGAATAGAGAGGAATTCAAAGTATTGATTCTAATTCAAAGAAATTTGCGATAGCTTCTTGCTTCGGGCATGGGTTTACCCCTAGCAACACTAGGATGACTCCCGCCAAGAGCCTATGGTATAGCCGAACGTGGAGAATTACTAAGGACAGATAAGACTGTCATCACTTACTGCCTATCTCTTCAATCTATGGGTCTACGAGATATTCACTGCTGATTTCTAACCTAAGCACCACGCTTATATTCTAAATCACTACTCTAGTTGTTTGGAACACAAAGCTACAACTAGAGCCTCTAATAAATTAAAGCAATGAACCCACAAGTAACTACTTGTGCAAGCTACTATAAATTGAGAATCAAACATGAATTGAATTCACAAAGGCTTACTTGATTTAAATAACACATTTGTAGGGGTACAAGTGTAGAAGAGAGACTTGACAAGCCCAAGCCTCCTTCTCCTAGACTCTTCACCACACTCTCTTTCTACTTGGCAACCTCTAGGACTGCTCTAAACCGTAGGAGTGATATTCTATTCTCAACTTTTGGTTTGTGTGTGTGTGTGATGTGAGGTGTGGGGTTCTATTTATAGGGGGAGAAGGGTCAGTTCCTATCAAAAAATGTGTGCGAACCAATCATCACTGATTTCTTCAAGCCGGGAGGAGCCAATACGTAGAAGTTGATCGGGTTTGGCACCAAGAAGGGGTCGGCTGAACCACCAGGTCGGCCGAGCTAGTCCTGTCTCCAAACAGCCCGTGCTTTCTCCAGGTGGCTTCCAGGTGGGTCCCATTGACTGATACAGGATGTACACCGTTGGATGGCCTCAGATACTTCTGTTTGTTGGCCATTTGATCCATGTGATGACACGTGGCGTCACTTGATTCTTCAAAACCTAATTTTATAGATTACTCCCTGCATGTCTTGGTATTTTGGTCTAAATTCACCCGCATACAAATAAACACCAACACTCGTGGAATTGGTTAGTATTTAGCCCTACCACTATGTTTTGTTTCTCTTTTGTGCACATTATGAGGTGAATTGATTGTCTAAATATGACACTTAATGACTATCAACATTTCATAACAGAAGTCACGCTTTAGGATGGCTTGTCTCCCTTTTGTCATAGAAGCGGACGCGTCTCGGATATTAATTTAACTGAGACGCACCTTAAAGTAGGTCGTCTTATTTTACTATCAATCGAGACAGCTCTGATCCTCACTGATGCGGATGCGTCTCATTTTTCTAGATTGGAGATGGTTGCCTTTGTGCTCGTCTCCGATCTTTGTCTCCGATTTGAGGTTTTTACTTAGTGAATGTAAACCCCACAATAGCAGCAATAGCCATGTGTGCTATAGAGGCTTAGAATCTCCACTCTCCCGCTTGATCTGAGTAAAGAAACTACAAATGCAACAAGGAAGTGATGGAGGTGGTCACTGCTCCACCAGGAAGGTATTTATAGGCGGAAGAGAGCCATCATGGATCTTAATCCCGACTCCCTGCGCATAATAAAGGAATCAAATTCTCTGCGGGAGGGTCGCACGCCAGCCCGCGTGCGACCCCGCTCCGCTGCCGTCAATCGCTTTGGCGTGCCCATCACAATGAAGATCAAACAATATCTTATTTCCATCGAAAGCATCAAGATTGGTGGACGGAAGTATCGAACGGCTTGGAGGCAAGGCTGCACGCGGGCTGGCGTGAGGTCGTGCCACACAATATTTGATTCCATAATAAAAATACACAACACGGGAGAACATGTGTATTGCAATTTTCTAATGTTTAGTTTGGTGAGCATTTTGGTCAATTGTTGTAGGGGAATACTACTTTGCAAGTGCCTGAGTGGGTGCCAAATTTCAGGCGACCATGGGCACACGCGCTCAACAGAAGATGATTAACTTTTTTGTTTATTTTCTTAATTGTTAATTCGTAATTTGTAAGAGTTATGTTAATTGTAAAACAATAAAATAAATAATTTATGATTGATTAATAGATTTAATTAAGGATTAATAGTTAATTATAAGGATTAATGGTTAATTACAAGGATTAGTTGATAATTATCCTGCATCTGAAATTTTCTCAAATTTCAGACACCTTAAATCTTCTCAAATTTCATGCACTTGAAATCTTCTCAAATTTCAAACACTTGAAATCTAGACAGCCCTATTGTTGTATCCATCAATCACCCTTTCATGTTGTTGCGAGTAAATTGAAGGAGATTTAGGCTGTTCGCGGTGACATACTGGATATATGTAAATTTAGACAAGAAACTTCAAAAGTAGTAGAATAATAGTGTATATAGTATGGTTTAGAAGAAATGAGTGCGGATAGCCTTAGTAAGAGTGTTAGGCAGCATGAGTTCACTAACCCTGGACATAGCCCGCTTAACGAAAAAGTGAATTGGAGGCCCAAAGTGCAAAACAACCCTCCCCCCCCTCCCACCACACACAAACCGAAAAAAACACTTGACTTCGACTTTGCACAAATAGTGTCACAAATATATGTAATTTAGCCTGTCCATGCAAATCTAACGACATCACTGTCATAAACCAACTAACTAATGAACACAACTTCGCCAAATAAATTGCTTATGCAAAAAAATCAAATTATATTATGGGCTGTCTATAATTCAGGTGCCTGAAATTTAAGAAAATTTCAGGCACCAAATAATTAGCAGTTAATTACTATCATTAATCGCTAATCCTTGTAATTAACTATTAACATTTAATTTATAGGTTAATCAATCACTAAAATTCTTATTTGATTATTTTACAATTAAGATAACCCCTACAAGAAAACAGATTAACAACAAAAACAAAAATTAGTTGTATTCCCATTATACAGTAGGCACCGCTGTTCCCGTGCGCGGTGGCCGTCGCCTGAAAGCTCACGCCGTTACAGGCGTCTGCAGATTAGCTTATCCGTTATATTATTTCGCACAATGCTAAAGTGAAAATTTCTGCCATGTTTTATTTACCGGTTGTAATGCTTTTTTCATGAAGTGCAAATGACAGGTGTTCAACCTTTGCATTACAAGGAATGATTATAACCATCCTTCCTAGCCAATCTTTTCTCATTCCTTTGAATGATAATGTTAATTTTTCCTCAGGGTCCCTATAAAGCAACTTCTTGCTAGATAATGATGCAGGCCCCATTGACCCAGTGCGTTTTGCTGTGTGTTGATCTGTCTTGTGGTTCTTTGATAGTAACAAGCCAGTAGTTGCCCGTGATCGGGACGGACGTTTTCCCGTCGGTTGAGAAGTCGGGTTTTGTGTCATATGATTATATGAACATTTGCATTGACACGGAGCAGGCACTACAAGAACCGAGTTAAAATGTGTCGGGTTTATAGCCGTCGGTTGGCTACTAAAACCGACTTCCTATGTAACCGTTGGTGTACCGTCGGCTTTAGCCGACACGCTTATTTTGCCGTTTTTAAGTGTTAAATCTGTCGGTTCCGATGCATTTAAGAGGTAAAGCCGTCGGTTTTAGTGTCTGACACATTTATTGGCATCAATCTGTTGGCTCCCATACCGATGCTTATAATATGTTAAAGCCGTCGGTCACCTGACCAAACCGACGACTTTAGTTCTTTTTTTCGCACTGTGAGGTTTTTACACCGTACACCTTGGTTGAGCATTTTTTTTTGTTCTTCACACCGTGAGGTTTTTACACCATATCTCAGTACAAGATGAACACAAGACAGATCCATATCTCAGTACAAGATGAACACAAGCACATCCATATCTCAGTACAAGATGAACACAAGCACATCCATATGAGCTCCATATCTCAGTACAAGAAAATGAACATAAGCACAAAAGCTCCAGATATAATCAAAAAATGAACCCAAGCACGATTGTAGCGGCGGAGTTGGCGTGGATGCCGCCGACCTTGGCAGCGGAGTTGATGAAGTAGCAACCGGCGGTGTTGGCGAGGTCTGGCGGGTCAGGTTGGCGTGGGCGCGGACGCAGGCAACCGGTGCAACCGCACGACTCCTCCCTCGCTCTCCGCCGCGGCGCAACCACACGGGTGTCGCCAGAGCCCATGTCGATCGACGGACGGACGGGGGCACTGCCGAATGTCGTTGGACGGACGGCGGTGGAGGTGACGACGGACGCGGCGCTAGGCGAGGGAGGGAAGGCCGGGAGCTCGGCTGGAGATGAAGAAGTAGCACGGACGCTCGGCGGAGGCGACTCGAGCTCGGCGTGGGCACGGACAACGTCTGAGAAGCTGAGGGGGAAGAGGCAGCAGAGGATTGCCGAACCGACAAGGCCACGGTCGTGATGGCCGAAACTCGCCAGTGGACTCCAAGCGCATGCCACCCTCGCCATATCTGGACTCCTTCACCACTGCACCTTGCCGGATCTGGATTTCGGGAGACTCGCCGGAACGGAGAGGGAGAGGCGGCGCCAGAACAAAGACAGAGAGGCTGCAGCAGCAGCAAGAACTGTGCGCACGAAGAGGGACTGAGGGCGGCGGTGCTATTCGAGTGGCACTACTACAAAAAGCATTTTTACAGGCGCATCAAATTTTCAAACACAGGCGGTCCTTAAAAATATGCGACTGTGATGACGAATGATATAATAACCATCTGTGATGACAGAACAACACAGTCGGATTTTAAAGAACAACCGTCTGGGTAAATACATTATCTTCACAGACGGTTCTTATTTAAGAACCGTCAATAATGCAATGAACTTCACAGACGGATTTTAAGAAACAACCGCCTGGGTAAATACATGATCTTCATAGATGGTTCTTAATTAATAACCGTCTGTAATGCAATGAACTTCACAGACAGATTTTAAGAAACAACCGCCTGGGTAAATACATGATCTTCGTTGGTGGTTCTTAATTAATAACCGTCTGTAATGCAATAAACTTCACAGATGGATTTTAAGGAACAACCGTCTGGGTAAATACATGATCTTCGTTGGCGGTTCTTAATTAATAACCGTCTGTAATGCAATGAACTTCATAGACGGTTCTTGATTAACAACGGCCTGAGAAGATCATGTATTTTCAGTGGCGGTCATTGTTTAAGAACCGTATGTAGTTGTTCAATTATCATAAGCGGTTTTCATTGAAATTACAGGGATGTAGTTGCAATTATCACAACCGTATGTAGTCGTGCAGGCAAAATTGTATCAGGAAAAAAACACAGATGAGCTAGCGGATACTAGTACAGTAATGCATTATAGGAAATGCTCGATCACCAGTGAGGCTGGCTTAATTGTGATAATACACCATTAGAGGCTTTACAATTGTTCAAAGATAATTTCTTTACACACTGAACAAAAATCATGCTACATTCATTGTAGATCGACAAAGAAGTTCCCATCGATCAATCTAAATTGTACCGTCCTGCTTGCTCCCGAACACGTCTCTTATATTCCGCTGGATCCTGAAAATATTGACATTATTTAAATTAACAAATGTCGAAGGAGGAATGAATAACCTACATTGGTCACTAAGTCAAAGTGTCATCTAACCTTGATAAGTAGATTATAGCAATCATTTTCAACATCAGGCACATTTGGCTGATGCAGCAAACGCTGAACTTCAAGTAGTATAGTTTTGATTGTAAAAGCACTGCACCACCCCTACGAAATATAATTTAAGCAATATAAGAAACCAGTTCAAATAAGTTCGACAACAATTATAAGTAATAATTACATGAACAAAATAGGTCTATATTACAGTCTCTTGATCAAGAATCCCGATGCAGAGTGCTCCCGAACGATGGACATTTGGGTGGAAGAACCCAATTGGAAAGGCGCATCTTGAAGGCACCAAGGGATAGTCCTCAGAGAAGGAGATTGTCAGGGGGTAGTAACCATCTTCCCATTCAGTCTGCAAAAGAAATTTATTAATAGGAGGACGATGGTTAAACTCATATTGTGCTTGTTCTTCATGACTTACCCCTTCTTTACGGGGACGATGCACTGCCACTTCAATAAATCACCCGATTCAGGCTTCGCAGAGAAACCCTACGCGGAGAAATTGAAAATACCAAAAACAAACAAGACGGAAAAACAAACTACAGTTAAGTTCATCAGTCCATTACAGATAGATATGTATATACAACCATGTGACCGGTGTGCCATATGTACATACATGGGGATGGTTCTTGTGCCACGCGAAGCGCTCCTCCTTCAATCGGCTACACGCCCGAGACATCATTATCTGAAAGACCAAACTTCCAAATCATTGAATCCAAATGCATATGTACAAAAATGCAAAAGGACACAATCCATATACCAACATTGTTCTAAGTTGATTTCAGAAGATACAAATATATACAATATATATCATCTCGCATTGCTATATACATTTTTTCCAGCATTGACATCTTCTCGCATATAGGGTTTCAAATTCTTTTTAATGCTTCTCTCTACACTCTTGATGTTTTCTGGTTCGGTGAAAAGGTACATCTCTTCATACTGATTATATTCCTCTTCATTATCTCCCACATTGTCAACCCCAACAATATTTTGCTTTCCAGAAACAACTACGTGCAACTTCTCAGTTTCTAGATCTTGAACATAAAAAACTTGTGCAACATTATCGGCGAGAACCCACAGGTCATCTTTGTAACCCACTTTATTCAAGTCTACCAGTGTCAGCCTGTAATTGTCCACATTCAAACCATCAGGATGTTTGACCCATTGGCACTTAAATACGGGCATTACCATTCTTTCGCCATAATCGAGTTCCCATATTTCCTCTATGAACCCGAAGTATGTGGTCTTCTGCCCTTGTGAATCATAAGCCTCAATACGAACACCACTATTTTGTGCAACACTCTTACCGTCTTTTTCTTTAGTGTAAAATGTGTAACCATTGATGTCATATGCTTGCCATGATGTTACCAAAGCAGATGGGCCACAAGCTAACTTTGGCACCGACACGATATCGTGTTGGACGATGAGCCAATTTTTAGCCCCGTCGCATCTCCAAATACTGCAACCCCATCTCCTAAGGCGAAAGTGCATGAAGATCCACTCCCAGTCCGGGAAGATCCACTCCCCCTATGTCTCAGCAAGGATGATATCCAAGAGCAACAAGTTGGACAACAACTTCAAGCAGTACCAGAGCAAGCTGTTGCTAGTAAAGAGCAACTAGTTGAGCAACAGCTTGAAGTAGTACTAGAGCCAACTGCTGGGAGTAAAGAGCAATCAGTTGAACAATAGGTTCAACAACAAGCCAGTGTCCAACTTCCAACGACTACTCCTTGATCATCAGTGCCTATCAAAGTTAGCTCATACGAAATTAATAAACCTTCATCAGAAGTGTCAAAGTATTTTGAAGCTATGAAGGAAAATATTAGAAAATCGAGTGCATCTCGTTCTTCTCATGAGCCAGCATTAGAAAATATCGAGGAGTGGGAAGAAGACGGTGTCATGTATAATCGGCGGATGACTTTAGTTAAACCAGGAGTTCCAATATACAAGCTTGAGGATGTTCCTCCTAAATTTGAGAATGGGAAGCCGTTCATGACATCCGTACAACTTAGCAAACAACCCGGCCAGCTCAGAAGAATGCATGAGTGGTACATCACTGCCAGCACAAAATTTGTTCTTAATTGCGTCACATTTTGTATTCCAAAAGAAGCATTCTGGAGCACTGGAGTAGATAAACGGGTCATTTTATTTGAAGAGCTGCTTTCCCTTTTCCATCGGGGCATGCTCGATATCAACCTGTTGCTCGTCTGGTGCTTGTAAGTGCTCTAATATTTTGTATTTGCTTTTCTTACTACATGCATACGCATTTCATGAGATTATAACAATTCTGGACTTCTTCAATAGGATGCAATACATGGATAATGTAAAGTTGGAGCGCAAGACAGGTGTCCTTGACCCTACTAGGATTGCAAAGTCGCTATTCGACGTCCAGGCGAATCGAGAATCAAGCCAGTACAAACACATGAAAAAAAAAGATTTTGAAAGAGCAATTGCAAAACTTGAGAAGGATAGAAAGACAGAAGTTGCAGCTTACATAGGACATGCGATGTTTAACTTTGTCAGAGATGGCAAGGACCTCGTAAAGGCTCCGTACCACTTCGAGTAAGTTAACACATGACATTGAAATAGCAATTATTGGTAATTGTTAACACGTGTGTTTGTATGTTTGCAGTAATCACTACATAATGATCTTCATCAAGCCAACGCAGGGAATGGCAACAATCTTGGACTCGGTCGATTACCCACCAGATCGTTACAAAGATTTCCTTTCCATTTTGAAAAAGTACGTTTATTCAATAATTTTAATTTATGCACATTTAGAATGTGTTGACAAGTTTTATATGACATTTCTTGTATTACAGCGCTTGGCAGTTTTACGCGGAGCTTGGCAGTCAGAGACCTCCTAATACGAATGCATTGGACATTAAAACGTATTATGCTTGTCCGAAGCAGCCTGCTGGGAGTGTCTTATGCGGGTATTATGTATGCGAGCATCTTCATACCGGCGGCGTATATAGAGTGAATCGTGAGGATGTAAGTTATCCTTAATGTCGATACCTTATTTTCTTACTTTTGTGTTTCATTTTCATTGTAACTAGCATAGTTTAATGCTTATATTCTCTGCTGTTCAATATTACCCGAAACATTATTTTCATATTTTGATTCCAACTTCAAAATTCAATTGCTCATAGTACAACTGCTCCAAAAATACCAACTAAATTCTTGTACACTCTCACTTTGATCTATACTTTGAGATTGTTCAAACCAACACATTCTAAACCTTGTTATGTGTTATATTGCAGCACAAGAAGAATCTGAACGAAGAATGGCCGGTTTGTAGAAGAATTCCTGATGGAGGAGCCGACAGGATTGCTTCTGAACTCTGTCAGTTCATTCGTCGCAAAATTTTGCACAAAAAGGGGAAGTTCTTTGATAAGAACGGTTCAGCTGCTGATGTGCCAGAACTTTGCGACTATGCCAATATAAACAGTTTTTTAGCGAAAACTTGTAACCTTTGAGATGAATTGTATCTGTAACTTGTACATATGTATATTGTTTTAGTGAAATTGACTTCTGTGATGATAATATTGTTGACTTTTGTTCTGTGATGATATTGTTGTTTTTTGTTCTGTGATTATATTGTATTGACCCAGAAATTAGAAATAACAGCAGTAGTACTGCATAGGTTATACCTTATCACAGGCGGTTATTAACCAACGGCTAGGCATGACTGTGAAAAACAATTATCACAGGCGGCTAGATACAAGTAAATAAACATCTGTGATAACCTAATTTTCACAGGCGGTGACTGTTATGGTAGAAACCGGCTGCGTTAAAGTGTCTTCACAGACGGCTGATATAGGTAAACTCCGTCTGTGACAACACCATTATCATAGATGGTTAGTTATGCTTCAATAACCGTCTGTGAAGACACATTATCATTGACAGTTAGTTATGCTTTAATACCCGTCTGTGAAGACACATTATCATAGACGGTTAGTTATGCTTCAAAATCCGCCTGTGAAGACACATTATCATAGACGGTTAGTTATGCTTCAAAACCCGCCTGGAAGACACATTATCATTGGCGGTTAGTTATGCTTCAATACCCGTCTGTAAAGACTCATTATCATAGGTGGTTAGTTATGCTTCAATAACCGTCTGTGATCAGACATTTATCACAGGCGGTTATATATGCTGCACGACCCGTCTGTGATAAAGTATTTTCACAGGCGGCTAGCCTAAGTAAAGAACCTCCTATGATAATCTGTCTTCACAGGCGGCTAGCCTAAGTGAAGAACCGCCTATGATAATGTGTCTTCATAGGCGGTTTCACTTCTCCGCCTGTGAAATTGCGGATTATCACAGACTCTTCGTTTCAGGCGGTTTTAAAAGCCGTCTGTGATAATAGGTTTGGAGCCGCCTGTGATGAGGCTTATTATAGCAGTGTGGGAAAGAGTTGTGCACACGGAGAGGGAGAGAGGGCGGTGATGCTGTTAGAGAGGGACAGAGGGTGGCGACACAAGTGTGCAGTGGCTATTCGCTAGGATTTGTCGTGAATATAAAATCGCCAGGGACGATTCGCGAGGGACTGTGAGCGTGAATATAAAATCACGAGGGACGCGGGGCCCGCCAATGTAGCCGTCCGCCAGGAGGAGCAGCCGATGGTTTTAACCATATAATTTCATCTTTTTTGATAGACCAGACTCCTTTTAGTCCCCGGGCGGTCCCACAACTACAGCCGTCAGTCCCTGAGCACAGCTGGCGGTTATAAAATTATTGTTGTCTATTTGTGTTGCTGCCCCAATGCCTCTATCTAGAGCCGTCGGCTTTCGCTTGACCGACACCTTTAGTTAATTCAAATGTGACGACCCCGATGTTTATAGAATATCTGACGCCCTATTTCTAGTTTCTCGTAGTGAGGAGCAACTGCATCTGGGCAAGACAAGAATGGTCAATTAATAACATCACGGCTTAACGAAAGTTAGCCTGGTCACAACCATACACTACAGGAATCAATGAATAAGGTGTCGGTTTAGTTAAAAGTGTCTGCCCCGACGTATTTAAATCGACTAAGAGTGACGGTTTATAAAAACCGACGCTCATAAACTAAATGCGTCGGTCTGATTTAAAAAACCGACGCACTTAATAAATGTGTCGGGCCAACCGACGCTTCTAGTTATAAGTGTCGGTGTCATATCACAATCGACGCATCTAAAATGGAACCGCCGCCCGCGAAAATCTGATCGGCCGCCAGCGAAAATTTGCTGCTCAACGCGCCCTCCCAATCCAAATTTTTATTTGAGCTTGAACTCGGTCCTGACGTGTTACTCTTTAAATGGAGCAGCGTCTCCGACCTCTGGTGTTTTTTGTTTCTCTTTCTTCCTCAAGTACACGTACGAACCACTGGCATCGTTCGAGCGACTGGGTGAGCGGCGACGGCGCAGCATCGCGCCACCGGTGTTTAGCCCCTGCACTGGCCGCCGCCTCCATGCCCCCAAGGCCGCCGCCACAGCTGCTGCCTCCCACCCCCCCCCCCCCCCCCCCCGGCTGCCGCCGCCTCCGCGCCCCCCAGGTCGCCGCCGCCTCCGTGCCTCTGCAACCCCTGTCTCATCCGTGCCGGCCACCGCCTCCCCGCCGCGGCCGCCGTCGCCTGGTCTGCGCCCGCCACCGCCTTCCTGCCGCGGCCGCTGTCGCCTTGGTCCGCGCCCGCCACCGCCTCCCCGCCGTCGCCTCGGTCCGCGCCCGCCACCGCCTCCCCGCCGTCGCCTCGGTCCGCGCCCGCCATCGTCTCCCCGCCGCGGCCGCCGTCGCCTTAGTCCGCGCCCGCCACGGCCTCCCCGCCGCAGTCGCTGTCGCCTCGCTCCGCGCCCGCCCCGGCTGTCGTCACCTTGGTCCGCGTGCATTAAAGCATGGGCAGTAAAACGGAGAAAACAAAAGAACATCGGTAAATCGCGCGCAGTAAACGCAAGCAGTAAATGGCGTGCCGTCAGTATGGAAAATGCAATCGTGTTTTTTACGACGCGTGCAGCAAAAGAATGTAAAAAAAAAAACAAAAGAACGTCGGTATCAGTTGCCGACGCTTATACGTAGGGGATTAAAAGCATCGGTCTGTGTAGCCGACGTATTTAAATGTAAGGGTGTCAGGTTTCGAAAACCGACGCCTAGAATAGATAAAAGCGTCGCCCCGACACACTTAGATGTTAAATGCGTCCGAAATATTTCGTCGGCTAAGAGCGTCGGTTAAAGTATGGGTGTCGGTTTCTATACACAACCGACGCTTATATGACCGACGCCCTATTGACGAATTCCTGTAGTGATACCACTCACTATGATCCGATCAGTTGTGACTTGTGACTAGGAATGTATGTACTTGTAGCTATATATAAATTTGTTGAGATATTTTACTTTTTATTTATCTATATGTGCAACTGCCGCCTCGCCTTGTTGATCTGCCAGGGAGATATAAGCTCATCAGCATGAAGCTTGAGAAGGACATCCAATAGCTACCCTACACTGAACTCGTGTCATCCAAATTCAAGATAAGCCTACTTTTTTGCAACTGTACGGGTAAGTCTAGTTTGGTTGTACACAAAGCATTTGGGAACGTTCTGCGAAAGCGAAAGATGAACAGTCCTTGAACGGAAAGGGGCAGAAACACAGGAGAGGAGAGAAACGACAGGGTAGGTAGTCGCAGGCGGAGGATTTAAAGGACTAAAACACAGTGTTTTACTAGTTTAATGAAATTAGCGGATACAGCCTTCGAATTACCGGACGTGTCAGGTTGGCTACTTTTATCAGGCCGCTAACACCTCCCACAAGAATCGACAAGCGAGGGATCCCTTTTGATCAAACACGACGCGCATTCAATGCAACGTTGCTACTGGTTAACCTTTTGACGTTACATGCTAAAACTACGTTTCACCGGTAAATTACTTATTGCAGCTCTCTAGGATCACATATTAGCCTCACAGACCAACACTAGTCTTTTCTGCGCATTTTGTCTTCACTCGTCCGCACCCGAGAAGACTTCCCATTCGGTCACCCATCCGTAAATTGCTCCGGGCCAAGCACGTTTAACCTCAAAATTCTTTGCAGGTGGGCTCCTGAAAAAGAAGATATACCTTAGTGGTATGAGTTATTCTATCAATCCTATTAAGCTTTGAGCCAGGATGTCACAATCCACCCCCTTAGAAGACTGACGTCCTCGTCGGTCAACTCCCAAACCAGGAACGTCCCCTTTTGGCCACGTCCATACATTTAGTACTGGCATACATACCATATTGTGTCCCTCCTAAAGGGCTCACGCGTCATGCGTACGTACCCACGTCCCTGACTCGTGCGCACCCGGGAAGACTTCCCGATCGGTCACCCATCCGTAAATTGCTCCGGACCAAGCACGCTTAACCTCAGAGTTCTTTGCAGGTGTGTTTCTGGAAAACAAGGTATACCTTGGTGGTATGAGTTATTCTATCAATCCTATTAAGCCTTGAGCCAGAATGTCACATTAACCATGGCTATTAGCTAGCTAGCCAGGTGGACATAAACAAATAAAATACCCCCTACGTTCTAAAATAAATGATATTTAGAAAAAAATTAGTTCCATTCACTGAAAAGCAGGTAAGGAGGCTGTGTTTTAGATGGAGCATAACAAATCACCTACGGATGGCAATGGGTATCCGCTGCTCGCGTATTTGTGGATACCCGACCTGATAGATATGGTTTTTGGTACGAATTTGTACCCGCAGATACGGGTTCGAGTAACAGGTTGTACCCGATGGGTATTTCATATCGGATAAAAAACCCACATCCATACTCGTATACCTGTACCTGCATTGACATGTGGTTCCAATAAAATTTGATATATATATATATATATATATATATATATATATATATATATATATATATGAATATTTCGTAGACTGTTATGTTTTGTGTTCGACAATATAATGGACATGTTTTATTATGCGTTGAATTATTGTAGAAATTTATATGTATTGTACTCTATTTTGTTAATATTTTTCGGATGTACCCGCAGTTAATGGATACGGGTAGTGGATTGCATCCGTTGCGGGTAACGGATACGGATATCCAGAGGCACTATGAATGTGGCCTAGAGGGGGTGTATAGGTGTTAAAACTTTTTTTCTGCACTTAACAGAATCGTCAAATACCAATATTCGCAAAACCCATACTGAGCCTCTGGTGAATAGGTGTTAAAACCGAGCCTCAAGCATGTAACCTACATAGAAGCACAATACAGCTAGCGACGACCGCCGTCGTGATCCATACTGAAACGGATCAGAAGTGATCGACTGTAGCTAGCGACGACCGCCGTCGTGATCCATACTGAAACGGATCAGAAGTGATCCAGGAGACGAACAGCTCGTCACACATACGAAAAGCTTAACTAATTTTGTGTTTTTCTTCGAACAATAAAGCAGCGGAATAGTAGATCAATTTCAATATGATTAAAAAGTGTGGACAATGATTAAATTACTTGAGAATCACAAAGCTAATGACAAATACGAGAATATCAAGTCTTGCCCTAGATAGTGATAATGATGCAAAGTAAAGATCAAAATCACATGAGACAAATGATTTTTGCTGAGGTTCAATCCCATAAAAGAGATCTACATTCTCGTTGAGGAGCTCACACAGATCCTAGTCTCAACCAACTCTTTACCTCATCAAGTCACCACGAAGGCCGACTTGAGTTCCACTATCATGGAGGTAATCACCAAGTTGATGGGGCAACCACACGAGTTGAGGGCTCCCACAAGATTACAGCGAGAAAACAGATCGAATACACTCAAAATATTCACAATAATTGCAAAAATGTATGAGAGATCAAACCCCAAGAGCTCAATAATGCGTAGATGTCGCTCTCCCTTTCCCAAATCTTGACTCCCAAAAGATTGAACCTTTTTGGGCTTTAGAGGTGTGGAGAGGAGTGTTTTTGTGCTCTTGAGACGTGCGACAGTGCTAGGGTTCTTAGTTGTATGTTTAGGGGTTGTGGATCACTTATTTATAGTCATTAGGAAGATTTACCGTTAGAGATCCTGATGGTCGGACAAGTCCAGTGTGATGAGTGAATTGTGTGTGAAGTTGTGCAGCACACCTTGAAACTCTAATTGCAGTGAGTATACTGGACTAGTATGTTGTTTGTCCAGTAATAAAATCAGACTAGTCTGTATTAATCGGACTTGTCCGGTGCATGGTGAGTTTTGTGAAGTGTTGACAGACTAATCCACATTTTGGAACTTGTCTGTTTGTCCACCGGTGAGCATATCGGACTAGTCCGGCCGTTTTTGGACTTGTCCGTTATAAGAACAGAAATGGAATTGGACTAGTTCGCTACTTAATGCACTTGTCTGGTGCTCCAGTGTATATTTCAATTTTTTGTTTAGCCCTTACTCTTTACACAAAGATTTGAGCTCATAGGATGTGTCGCTCACACACATCCTATACATTTAGAACTACTTTGCGCTTCCATTCTTCACTTGGGCTCTTTCCTTCTCGTTTCTCATTTTTCACATTTTTTACACCGTTATTTTCATTTTTTGAAGACCTGCTTTCATCTTAACAAATCTCATTAGGATCTCGCTTGTTTGTCATCAATTGTCCAAAACCCATAAGGGTGTGCTTAGATGCACTTTCAATCTCTCTCTTTTTGGTGATTGATGACAACCATTGAGATTTCACAATTAAGAGTAAAAATAGATTTTTAAAAAGGGTGCATATATGAGAATAACAAAAATGAATAAGAATTACTTCTCACATATATGCACTCTTTATGGTGGGGTGCCTATTTAAGTGTGTGTGAGTAGATATTATGATGAACATAATGGAGGAAACGATAAGCATAAGGAATAATCATAACAAGAATATCATAACTAGCATCACACACTGATATTAAAAAAATAGACATCATTCAAATAGCACTTCTGATAGTTTCAAACTTAAAAGATAAAAAGATACATGTCCACGATCAATAAGTCCTTAAGCCTCAAAAATACTACTACTACTACTACTACTACTACTCTCAATCTCTCCCCCTTTGGCATCAAGGTACCAAGAAGGGAAAAAATTGAGGGAAACTACTCTCCAACACTCCCTCGCTCACTCTCTGTCCTGCCCCCATCTTCATCTTCATTTTCATGCCCATGCGAAGGAGGAGGAAGAACATAGACGCCACTGGATGCAAAAGAGGCGAGCTCTTCTTCCGTGAGAGGTGAGAGCTCAGATATTTCTGTTGCGGAGTCCTCAGACACCTCAGGAGAGCACACTGGTTAAATTTTTAGCTTCTGACATATAGCTTTGATGTTGTCCATCATGTACCACTGGTGCCTCTTTCTGGCCAAGCTCTCCTTGTGTTGCCTCACTTCCACTTTGCGGCAGGATGCAAAGATGGAAGAAAGCATCTTCAATACACCACCCGAGGAACCTTTGGAGGGTGGAGGAGCAGGGGTAGCAGCTGGAGCTCTTGAGCCTTCTTGTGCATGTTTTGATCTTTGCTCCTTTGCAGGTGACTGAGGTGCAGTGGGAACTGAGTAGCTAGTAGGCTTCTGTGGACTAAAACCTGTGTGCTCAATATCCTTCACAAACTCAAGCCCGACCACCTTCTCGATCATGAACAATATGTATGGCGCATAGCGACCTGTTTGGAGTGCTTGAAATGTTCACTATATCATTGTATATATAGTCGAACACACTGAAAGTTCTTCTCTTGCTTATCACACTCATCAAGGACCTTAAAGATCCTTGGATGCTCCCCACATATCCATCCTTGGGAGCAATGGTCTTTCTCAGGATTCTGTTCAGCACCACAAAGAGTGGCTTCATATACTTTGTGTTGGGAGGTTTGTAAGGCATCCTTGTGTCATAGAGGAATGTAAGATCATCCCTCTCCATCCCCTTCAAGTTATGGATCACCAGCTCATTGTCCAAAGTATCTTCAAGATGGAGTATCCTGGCAAACTCCTCATAGGAAACATTGTACTTGGACCCATGAGTCATCCAAGTAACTCCTTTTTCATCATAACCAAAGAAGTAGCAAGTTGAGTAAAATTGGATGATGACTTCATTGTTCCAGTTGTATCTTAAGGATAAGAGATCCTTCAGACCATGCCTCTCTAGGGCCTCTAAGACTTGATAAGCTTGACATGTCTTGGACTCCACATATTGCAAGTCCACCCACTGGCTCATGACAACAGGAGTCTTCATCTTCCAACACATGTTCTCATAATAATCTGCATGGAAGTGACTCCAAAACCTGGGGTCTGCTGCCTGCTTAGGCTGCTCATACACATTGATCTTCCTGAGTTTAAAGGCCAAATCACTGCCTTTGCCAGTGAAGTCATCATTAGAGGACTGCCTGTTTCTATGCACAGGGGGCTTCATCCTCAGTGGACCAATAAACCCACTAGCAAGGCCTTTGCCCTTGCTTGCATTTTTCCTTGGCGCTGCTGAGCTGGTGCCAACACCATCTTTGCTTGATGGCTTCTTCACAACCACCTTCCTTTTTCTTGGGAGCACAGAGCCAGGAGGAGAGGCGGAGGCATCATGGTCACGTCACTTCTTGCTTCTCAATTATTTTGCCCTAGCCACCCTCTTGCGGTCGCGTTCAGCTTCAAAGTCAAACATGCTTTCATCCGACGCGCTTGACATCGTGCCTGACACAAGGAATACAAGGTATGGTAGTGAGGATAGGAATTAGAGTTTGTTGAGACATCAATTAGAAGGTTTGGACTAGTAACACCCTCATTTTCATCTATCATGCATTGTATTCATTCTTATACATATCTAACATGATGCAACACAAAAAGGAACAAAATTAAAATGAATTAGAACCAAAACAGCAATTAAAACCCGGCTTAGTATGGACTTGTCCGGATTGGACCCCGTACTACTCCGATTTAGCTAATGGTGTCCTCTGGACTTTGCCGTTAATTGCTACGAATTAGTACAAAATCATTTCTGATGTTCTTCTGACTTGTCCGTTGATTTTGCAGAATAACCCCTTTTTGTTTTTGTTCCTGTCTGGACTTTTCTGTTGTATAGGTAGACTAGTCCGATGATCGCTACTGAAAACTCCCAAAAACTTGGTCCAGACCTGGACTTGTCCGGCTTGACACCGGACTTATCTGTTTGACTTTTTGATCTTGAACAGACTTGTATGGTATTGCATCGTACCTCTCCGTTGAACTCTCTGTACCCCATCAAACTTGTCCGACCTCACTACGAACTAGTCCGGTGTGTTTAGTGTTTCGACTCAGATTGTATTGTTCCTCCACGACGAGTGTCCTTGACCATATTGATCCTGTTTTCAAATGTTTTATTTGCAAAATTGCATGCTTGTGTAAAATTGATGGGAAACCTATGATAGGTGTTTACTCGACTTGTATGACCACCCTTGTCGCTTGGGATATATTGTAGAGAGTCCGAAAGGGTATTTTCCAGTTTTTCTGCGCTTTGCTTAATCAGGATTAGAAATAACTACATGACTTAATTATGAACTATTGAACATATGATTTATGTGAATTGGTGATAATGACCCTTTAGAAACTTGGAACCCAGGGATGTAAGCAAGCCGGTTATGTGGAATGGTTTGGAATGTTTTGATGGTTTTGCTTGCTTTAGATCTAAGGATCGGTTCGTGGAGCGACTTTACAGTGCCACCACAAGGCCAAGTATGGGTGCGACTAAGCTGATTAATTTGGTGCATTGCCAGCATTGTTCGGATGATTTGGAAGGCTTGGGGAATGGGAGTCGGTTGGGTTTGTAATAGTTGCAGGACTGTCCTAGCATCCAAATGGCACAAGAGGGGGCCCTTGGATGGATGTGCTCAGTTGTGAAACATCAACCCCTGTGAAGCCTAAATGGATCTAAACATGCTGATAGTTCTTTTGTAAAGGCTATTTTGTGATCTCTTGGCCATACACCTAAGGTAGTTTAATTGGCATAAGGGAGTCTTTTCTTTAGTCATCGACGGGTGATGAAATCATAAACTTGCGGGTGAAGTGGTACAACCTCTGCAGAGTATAAAACTATCATGATAGCCTTGCTCCCGGTTATGAGCAACATGGACCCTCACATGATTAGAGTTATAGATCTGAGTATTAAATAATGGTTTGAATTGGATATGGAATTGGATTTGGGACTTGGATTGGTTATGATAAGTTGGATATTGATGATTATGGATAATTATGGATGATTAAGGATTATTGTATCGGATGGGCATTGAGTGAAGGGTGATGGTATATGTTGGTACTGGTTATGGTATTGATGGTACTTGGCATTATTATGGGATTCGACCTCACATAGTAATTACAAGTCACATTTTTCCAGTTTTGCAATTACAATGTACGTTTATGCAATTAGCCATTTATTATCGTCCTTGTTTAAGCTACATGTCATACTTTCCCACACTTGTTGAGTACAACATGTGCTCACTCTTGCAATTCAACCACCAACAATTTCAGGTGATGTTTAAGAGTACCATGAGGATCTTGCGAGCCCTAGGTTGTGTGCTATCGTCAACTGCCTGTGGAGTGGAGTCACACTACTTAGTTTAGTTTATTTTCCGCTGCAGTAGTAGTAATAATTAGAGTCTTGTAATTCGTGAACCTCTAGAATATTCTAATAAGGTACCTATTTACTCTCGTGACATGGTTATTTTATGTATATCGTTTGTGATGCACTCGTGTATGTATGATCAACATCCTGGACACACATATGCATCACACTTGGTTCATTTTTGGAACCGGACATCAAAAATTGGTATCAGAGCCACGTTGACTGTAGGACGCAACCTAGGTAGAATGGACACTTTAGAGCACATAGGAACACTCAGTAAGGGTTATAGTTGGTTGGTGTGCTAATTTTTATGTGATGATTGCTTTTGTGCTTGTGTGCTTAATAGAGGATTGTGGGGTGCTTCGGCACTTGTCCACCTCTCCATATAGGCTTACATATGTAGTTGCTTAGTTTCATATCCCTTGATGCATATAGTTGGGGACGTTTTCTAAAATTCTTTCATCTATTGCTTTTTTCCTCAAATGCCGAGGGTGATCTGCAACCAAAGGAAAGCTGATGGCGATAAGGAGAACAATGGGGGTAACCCAGAATATCCCCCTTGGACTTGAAGCTAGCAACCTTGAGTGCTTCATAGCTATGCAAAATCAGCTCATGAAAACATTGATGCAAACTTTGGGACAGCTGCAAGACAACAACAATAACCAGCCCCACATGCCTCGACCACCACCACCGCCACCCCCCACCACCTCATAACTGCATGGGAGAGTTTATGAGGACTAAGCCACCTAATTTTGCTCAAGCCAATGATCCTATGGAAGCTGATGATTGGTTGAAGTCTATAGAGAAGAAACTTGTCGTTGTCGAATGCAATGATTGGGAGAAAGTCCTTTTTGCCTCCCATCAGCTAGTTGGAGCAGCTGCAGGTTGGTGGGAAGCTCTTTGCAATGCCCATGCAAACAAGGAGAGAATCACTTAGGCTGAATTCAAGAAGAGTTTCCGTTCTCACTATATTCCTGAAGGTGTCATGATCTTGAAGAGGCAAGAATTTGAAAACCTAAGGCAAGGAAGGTTAGGTGTGAGTGAGTACCTTAATAACTTCACTCAACTCTCAAGGTATGCTCCAGAAGATGTGAACACGGACAGTCGTAAGCAATACTTGTTCATGAGAGGCCTAAACAATGAGATTCAAGTCCAATTGCTCAATAGTGACTATGCAAATTTCCAGAAGCTTGTGGACAAGGCTATTGTAGTTGAGAACAAGGTTCGTGAGATGGAGCAAGATAATAAGAGAAAGGCGCCATATCAAGGAGAGCCTCAAGGAAGCAATGTTTGCTCTTGCTATGCATCACCAAATGCATCATACTACACCCCAACTGCTCCTACATATCGTATTTCTATTCCACCGCGCCCAGCTAAGCCAATGTAGCAACACTCTACCATGCAAGCACCTCGCCCTCCGATGCCACATGCACCTCGCGCCAATTTCCATGTTAAAGCTCAAAATCAAGCTCATCCTAACTATTCTGGTGCAGTAAGGACATGCTATACTTGTGGTGAAGTGGGACACTTCGCATCCCAATGCCCAAAGTCAGGCTATGGTCAAGTGAACAATGTTCCAAGTCAGAACCCAAGGCCGAATGGAGGAGCACCACAACGTAATAGTGAACAGCAAAATTTTGCTCGTGGCAAGGTGAACCATGTATCTACGGGGGAAGCCCAACAAGTTGAGGACGTTGTGATTGGTATGTTCCTCTCTCACTCCAACCCGACAACTCTATTATTTTATTCTGGAGCATCACATTTATTCGTATCATTAAAGTATGTTGCCAAGTATAGTTTGCCTATATCTCACATGAAGTATACTTTGTTGGTTAAGTCTCCTGGAGGGGAGATGAGAACAGATATAATATGTCCAAAAGTAAGCCTTAAAATAAGGGGGTAGACTTCCTCGCCATCCTCATTGTTTTTGGGTTCACAAGGACTGGACATAATACTCGAAATGGATTGGTTACGGAAGCACCATGGCATAATTCAGTGTGCCAGAAAGACGATGCAATTGACAAATAATGAGGGGATCAACATAGAGTTTGAGGCATCTCAAACCACAATAGAGAAGGCAGTGCTGAATCAAACGGACAATATAACATTAGAGGAGATTCTAGTGGTGTGTGAGTTTTAAGATGTGTTTTCAGATGAGTTGCCAGGTATGCTACCTGATCATGACATCGAGTTCATCATTGATTTAATACCTTGAACTGCACCTATAGCTAAGAGGTCATATAGGATGCCTCCTATACAGTTAGCGGAGCTCAAGAAGCAAATTCAAGAGCAGCTAGAGAAGGGTCTTATAGGCCCAAGCTCATCACGTGACACCTGGTTCCGAAAATGAACCAAGTGCGACGCATATGTGTGTCCAGGATGTTTAACACACATACATGAGTGCATCAAAAATAATATACATATAATTACCACAACACAAGTTAATTAAGTACTTATATTTAAATATTCAAGAAATCCTCAAATTACAACTCTAATGATTATTATTAATGAGAAACTTATGCTGCAGTGGAAAAACTAAACACTAAAGACTCTAACTCCACAAGTAAGCTTGACGGTAACACGCACGCCTAGAACTCCTCAAAGACCTTATGGTACTCCACATTGTCGTCTGCGTCTGAATTTGGTGGGGGGTAGCAAGGGTGAGCACATGTCGTACTCAACAAGTGTGGGAAAATAGTGACATGTAGTTTAAACAAGGAATGATAATAAATAATGGCTGTTTGCTGAAAAGTACATTTAAAACATATGAAAAAGCATCTTACAATGTCTATGTGAAATAATCCCATCATATCACAAGTAATTGACCAAGGCCTGACTGAGGGCATTGAGATGCAAAGTGTCTCAGCTCACCACAAGTATAGCACGCCCTTGTTGCACCAGAATTGTTTGGGCGAGCTTGGTTTTGAGCATTAGCAGAGAAATTGGTGCGTGGTGCATGAGGCATTGGAGGGCCAGGTGCTTGCATAGCGGGGAGTTGCTGCATGGGCTGGGCTGGGCGTGGTGGAATTGCAGCGCAATATGCAGGAGCAGAGGGGTTGTAGTATGGTGCATTTGGCGGTGCAAAGCAGGGGCGAACATTACTTCCTTGTGGCTGTCCTTGATACAACATCTTCCTCTTATTGTCTTGCTCCATCTCACGAACTTTGTTCTCAACCACAATGGCCTTGTCCACAAGCTTCTGGAAATTTGCATAGTCACAATTGACCAATTGAACTTGAATCTCATTCTTTAGGCCTCTCATGAATAAATATTGCTTGTGGTTGTCCCGTTTGACATCTTCTGGAGCATACTTTGAGAGTTGAGTGGATTTATTGAGGTACTCACTCACACTCGACTTCCCCTGCCTTAGGTTCTCAAATTCCTGCCTCTTCAAGATCATAACACATTCAGGGTCAAAATGACATCCGATTCCGAAAATGAACCAAGTGCGACACATATGTGTGTCCAGGATGTTTAACACATATACACGAGTGCATCACAAATAATATATAGATAATTACCAGAACACAAGTTAATTAAGTACTTATATTACAACATTCAAGAAATCCTCAAATTACAACTCAATGATTATTATTAATGAGAAACTAATACTGCAGCAGAAAAACTAAACACTAACGACTCTAACTCCACTGGCAAGCTTGACGGTAACATGCACGACTAGAACTCCTCAAAGACCTCCTGGTACTCCACATTGTCACTGTCGGTACCCTGTGTACCGGGTACCCCATGATACCGCAAAAAGTGCAAAAGAGTTATGCCGTCAAGATTGAAGGCCTCCTCAGGCTCCACACGTCATATTACACCGGACCCGTATCCCTCATATGGGTAGATCCGGAGATTGACACGTGTAATGTAAATCCAGAGGTAACCTCTCAACACAGGGGAGCTCCACGATCAACACGTGTATAATGACTCCGGACCTAACCCCCAGCAGAGGGAAGCTCCAATGTTGACACGTGTACAGCGGTGCTAGAGCCACCTTCTCACAAACGAAAGCCCCGAAGCTGCCACGTGTGGAGCCTCCAGATCTTCATCAACGTATACACTGGCAGATCTCCTTCAGCACGAACATTCAAGTGACAATCGAACTGGCAATTACAAGACTTGATTACATGTCATTAATGCTGTATTAATGACACACGATCAGAGCACCTTTAATAGAGGTAACGCAACCATTAAGGCACGTTATCACACTATTAACCATGCTTAATACCCGTAGAAAGTGTATTAGGCAATTTAATACACCAGGGCCACATGTCGCGTTAGGAGAATGATGTAACAGTCAGTCCTTGGACTATAAAATGACTGAGCTGCACGATACAAAGGACAACAAACTCGAGGCTGAGCCATAGACTACGCTTCTGAGCAATTTATAATACAACACACAAACACACTCAGTGGAGTAGGATATTACGCTCAGGCGGCTCGGACCATGTAAATTTGTAGGTTCGCCATCTTGATCTTGATCTTTGTGTGCCCCAACCATAACAAGAACCTCCGCGGACTATACTTTAGTAGTACCGGGGAAGTGTCGTTGCTACACTATGACATTTGGTGCGCTAGGAAGGGGAGAGGGCTCCCGAGATCTCAAGATGGTGAATTCCGCCGCATAATCCTCCAACGACAATAGAACTGAACAACCTATTGGTGGCAATACCCTCAATGCGCCATAGCCAGCAGGTGCCATTGTTCCAGCAGGCACTATGGCATCACAACCACCATCTGTTCCGGCAAACAATGTTGGTCAACAAGATGGGACATCTGCGTTGATCACTGCATCGACAAACAACAACCCTGAGCATGCGCTCATTGTAGCGCGAGCTATTCTACAACATCCACCGCCTCCAGGAGCACCCCAGGGTGCTATGAAATAGTGCAAAGCTGATGTAGACCATCTGGTCACAGCTGCAGCCGCTGGCATCAACAATCAAGGTCCTCCCCCTTCGGGGCGAGCACCATCACCACGACGGACCTTGTCAGGCCGAATTGGTCCACAAGTCTTGCAACAGGGGAGACGTGCTGCATTCCAGCAGGTGATCTCGTTGCCACCTAGGGCACGACGCACTCACACCATCACCAGGATTCCGACTTATGACCTGCGGCATCCGGCAGCAGGACAACCGTGTCAATATCGAGCGTGCTCATGAGAGGCGAGAGGCTCAGGACAACCCTGCTCCTCAGGGAGTAGGAGGAGGCTGTTCTGCCCTGGCCATGCATTTGCACATGGTCAGGTGGCCACAGAAGTTCCGGCCTCACTTACTGGAAAAATTCGACAGGATTGTCAACCTCGTAGAGTTCCTTCAAATTTACTCCACTGTCATACTGGCAGCGGGGGGTGATGAGGCTATGATGGCCAATTACTTCCCGGTGGCTCTAACTGGGACTACAAGGTCCTGGTTCATGAGTCTTCCTCCCGACTCCATTAATAGTTGGGCGGAGCTATGCCAGCAATTCACTGCCAACTTCGGGAGTTCTTACACCCGGCCTGGCACTGAATTGGATCTGTTTGCTATAAAGCAGACATCGAGGGAATCACTGCGATCCTTCATCCAGCGGTTTTCTCAGGTATGGAAAAACTATTCCTTCAATCTCAAGCTCTTCTGTTATCGTTGCATTTAGACAGGGTGTTCGAGATAAAAAGATGCTGGAGTAGCTGGCCATCAAAGAAGTCACCAGCGTCACAAAACTCTTCAGCCTAGCAGACAAATGTGCTATAGTTGCGGAGGGCCGTGAAATGCACTCCAAGCCAGCTCTAGAGGCCAACAAGAAGTCCACCAAGACAGAAGTCACTACCTCTGGCAGTGGCAAAAATAAAAAGAAGCCCAACGGCAAGAAGAAGCTGTCAGCCGGCGCACCAGCCGCTGCAGCTGCTGCAGCTCCGGGTGGCCAGGGGCCATGCCCTGAGAAACGATCTCATCCTTTGACGGAAGACGACAACAGTTCAAAGGCATGGTGTCCGATTCACAAGACAGACATACACAGCCTGGAAGAATGTTGGGAGGTCCAGAACCTTGTCGAGCGCTATAACAAGCGTCAGGAAGAAGCTCCTTTCCACCAGTGGGAAGGAAAACAAAAAGTCGACGAAGCTCCGGCTCTAGAAGAGCTAGGTTTCCAGGACCCCAAGAAGGTCCTAAAAGCTGTTTACAACACTGTCGACGACGACTTCGATGTTTCCGACAATGAGCGCCAGAAGACCCTAAACATTATCTATGGTGGTTCTTGGGACATCACCTCTCACCGTATCCTCAAGACAATGAGGCGGGACATGGCCGTGGCAGCTCCCACTGCTAAGGCAGAGCCTCATCGGAAGTGGATGGATATCCCCATCATTTTCGATGCTTCGGACTGCCCCCAAAACATGATAGGGGCTCGTCAACTCCCGTTGATGGTGTCACCCACCATTAAAAACATTCAAATTAACCATGTAATGCTGGACGGAGGTTCAGGACTAAACCTCATAAGCTTCGAAGCTTTTGTTAAGCTTCAGCTCCGGCCTTTGGACCTTCGCCCATCCCGACCTTTCTCTGGGGTAGGTCCGGGAACCATTACACCTCTCGGTTCCATCACACTTATAGTGACCTTCGGGACTCGAGAGAATTACAAAACTGAGAAATTGGTCTTCGATGTTGCGCAGATCAGTCCGCCGTTCAGTGCCATTCTGGGCGGGCCAGCCTTGTACAAGTTCATGGCCGTAGCTCATTATGGTTACTTAGTGTTGAAGATGCCAACACCCATGGGCGTTCTCCAGATCCACAGAGATTGCACCGTAGGAGCTATTGCTTTAGAAGAACTCTATGCGCTTACCACAGCGCAAGAGGAAGCATCCGGTAAGGAGCCAGCTCTGAACCCTCTGAGCATTCGTCATAAAGGCTCTACCTCTGCACCCCGTGTGCAACCAAGCGGTGACACCGACGTTCCCGTCAAAGTCATCCAAATTGGTTCTGACACCGCTGAGACTACCCGTATATCGGGAGGTCTGAACAACAAATAGGACCTCGCGCTCATCACTTTCCTATGGGCTAATGTCGACGTGTTTGCCTGGCAACCATCACAAATGCATGGGATCCCTAGGGAGGTGATTGAGCACAATCTGAAGATTTACCCTGACGCACGGCCTGTACACCAGAAGCCCCGAAAGCAATCAATCAAGCGACAAAACTTCATCCGACAGGAAATCAAGATGTTGCTCGAAGCTGTATTCATTCAGGAAGTCTTCCATCCAAAATGGCCAGCAAACCCAGTTGTTGTACCCAAGGCCGGTGGGAAGCTTCGGAGTATCGACTACACCGCCTTAAATAAGGCATGCCCAAAGGATCCATTTCCACTACCTAGAATAGATCAGATAATGGACTCCACCTCCAGGTGTGAGCTATTATGTTTCTTATATGCATATTTTGGATATCATCAAATCCAAATGTCTAAGGAAGATGAAGACCATATTGCTTTCATAACCATAGATGGATTGTACTGTTATACTGCCATGCCATTCGGTCTTAAAAATGCTGCTTCAACATTTGTGCGAGCTATGTACAAAACATTTGGAGAGCTAATTAGAGACTTGGTGGAGCATGTCGACGACATCATTGTGAAGATCAAAAACAAGGAGTCACTCCTTGACAACTTACAAGCCGTCTTCGACAAGCTGTGCACCACGCGCACCAAGCTGAACCCGGACAAGTGTGTCTTCAGGGTTAGCTCCGGGAAGCTTCTGGGTTTCTTGGTGACTCACCAAGGAATTGAAGCAAATCCGGCGAAGATCAAGGCCATAGAAGATATGTGGCCCCCAGCCCGCATTAAGGATGTCTAGAAGTTAACTGGATGTCTAGCTGCGCTCAGTCAGTTTATCTCAAGACTGGCAGAACGGGCGATACCCTTCTTCAAACTTCTGAGGAAGTCGAGACCATTTCATTGGACTGAAGAAGCGGAAAATGCATTTCAAGAGCTGAAACAACTCCTCACCACACTACTTATATTGGTAGCTCCTAATCCTGGTGAGCCTTTACTGCTTTACATTTTGGCAACCACCGAAGTTGTCAGTATGGTCCTGGTTGCGGAAAGATCGGAGCCACATTCAGTCTAGGGGTCAAAACCCCTTTGGGAGGGTCCAGAATCACCTGAAGGCATGTCTGGGTCCCAGCTCCCAGACATGCAACCTCAAAACGAAATGCTAGGAGATCAACCTCATTCATTTGAGGAGGTTCACCTAGTTGACCAAGATGATCTAGATCTCTCCAGCAGGGTCCGAGTCAATGGAGAAGAAGCTTCGGGTCTTTCTGAATGGGTCCGGACCATCCAACACCCCGTGTACTTCATCAGCAAAGTCCTCCACGACACCAAGATAACATACATTGAAGTGCATAAGCTGCTTTACGCAGTTCTTATTGCCTCAAGGAAGCTTCATCACTACTTCCAAGCCCACAAAATATGAGTGGTAACTTCTTTTCCACTGCGTGCTATTTTGCATAACCCTAATTATACTGGGAACATTGCAAAGTGGGCAGTGGAATTGGCTAAATTCGATCTAGAATTTGTGTCACGACAAGCAATCAAAAGTCAAGCCTTGGTTGACTTCGTGGCAGAGTGGCCCCCTCTCTATCAAACCCTAGGGGCCACAGTGAGCAGAAACCCGAACCCAAGGTTCCATTCTTCACCGAGCCTCACTGGACCCTCTACTTCGACAGCTCCGTGCAAAAGCAGGGGGCTGGAGCTGGAATCCTTCTCCTGGCTCCGACTGAGGAGAAGGTCAAGGCAACCAACAACATGGTGGAGTATGAAGCTCTCATCTACGGACTCAAGGTGGCATTATCTTATGGTGTCAAACAGCTGTTGGTGAAGTGAGATTCACAAATCATCATTAAATAGGTAAAAGGTGAATGCTCCTGCAACAATCCTCAACTAGCTGCTTATCTCCTTGAAGTCCAGAGGCTTCAGAAGGACTTCGAAGTCCTGGATCTCCACCATGTTCAACGTCTTCACAACGATGAAGCCGGCGAACTCTCGACGAAAGCCTCAAATGGAGCTATGGCTCTGGACGGAATCTTCGTCCGATGGTTGTCAAAACCAACATCTCAGCCTGCTGAATTGAGCGAATGGGGTGAGACTAGCACCACGAAACCAATAGTTACGGTGGCCCTGCTACCATGGCGTCCACCAAGGGTCTTAGGTGCTGTCGAAAGCTCCGAGCAACCCAGCACGCAAGACCCAGAAGATCAAGTAAGCTCCGATGCATGGATCTCCGAGATCTAGAGCTACTTGAAAGACAATATCCTTCCTGAACATAGTGTATCTGCTGACCGGATTGTCAGATTGGCTAAAAGATACACATAGGTAGAAGGGGATCTCTACCAGCGCAGTGCCAATGGCATCCTAATTCGGTGCATTGCAAGGGAAAAAGGTCACGAGCTCCTCGCAGAGATCCATGAAGGCCAGTGTGGGAACCATGTTTCTTCTCGCACGTTGGTTGGTAAAGCCTTCCGGCATGGCTTTTACTGGCCTACAACACTCCAGGATGCGGTTGAGCTAGTGAAAAAAATGTGAAGTGTGTCAGTGCCATGCAAAAAAGATTCACATACCGGCTCAATCACTACAAATGATACCTCCTACATGGCCATTCACTGTGTTGGGCATGGACATCTTGGGACCTTTCCTAAAAGCCATAAGAGGTTACAGGTTCCTGTATGTCTCCATCGACAAGTTCACTAAGTGGCCGGAAGCAACTCCAGTTGTGACATCAACAAGCAATCTGCAATCAAGTTCTTGAAGTCCATTATATGCAGATTTGGACTTCCAAACAAAGTCATAACTGACGATAGAACTCAATTCACAAGTTCTGCATTTCAAGAATATTGCGAAGACCTCGGCATTCAACTCAGCTACGCCTCAGTAGCTCATCCAGCAAGCAATGGCCAAGCCGAGAGAGCAAATGTAGAAATCTTAAAAGGACTCAAGACGCACACATACACTGCAAGGATTCCGGTTTATCGCAATGAAAAAATTCGTCGCAATAGGTTTTTTTTCGTTGCAATAGGTTGCTGTTGCAACGAAAAAGAGCGTGGCAATAGTTTTTACGAATCGTCGTAATAATTCCCGAGGTGATAGGTTATTTGCGACGCCTTGGCATCCGTGGCAAATAGTATGGTATTGCAACGATTTTACATCAGTGGCAAATAGGACGCTATTGCAACATTTTCATGTATTGCGACGATTTAACGTATTGCAATGAATTGTACGGTATTGCAACGGGTTCACGATCGTGGCAAATAGTATGGTATTGCAACGATTTCATATTCGTGGCAAATAGTATGTTGTTACAACGATTTAGCGTATTGCGACAATTTAACGTATTGCAACAAACAGCATGGTATTGCAACGATTCCACATTTGTGGTAATTTTATGTGGTTGCAACGATTTCACACGCGTG
Organism: Tuctoria greenei; assembly: GCA_036927565.1. Classification (NCBI taxonomy): domain Eukaryota; kingdom Viridiplantae; phylum Streptophyta; class Magnoliopsida; order Poales; family Poaceae; genus Tuctoria; species Tuctoria greenei. The sequence goes on from JAYESD010000004.1 coordinate 31,730,477, forward strand.
GCAATAGTACGGTATTGTAACAATTTTACATTCATGGAAAATAGTATGTTATTGCAACGGTTTAGCATATTGCGACGATTTAATGTATTGCAACGAATAGCATTGTATTGCAACAATTTTGCAGGCATGGCAATAGTACGGTATTGTAACAATTTCACATTCGTGGCAAATAGTATGTTATTGCAACGGTTGACCGTATTGCGACGATTTAACGTATTGCAAAAAATAGCATTGTATTGCAACGAATTCTCGTTCGTGGTAATAGTATGTGATTGCAACGATTTTCACATTCGTGGCAAATACTTCAGTATTGCAACGATTTTCACAGCCGTGGCAAATAGTAACATATTGCAACGAGTTAGGGTGTAGCAACGATTTACCATATTGCAACGAATATCACGGTATTGCAACGATTTTACATTCGTGGCAAATAGTATGGTACTGCAACGATGTCACAACTGTGGCAAATAGTATGATACTGTGACGGTTTAACATCCGTGGCAAATAGTAGGTTAGTGCAACGATTCAACAAACGTGGCGAATAGTATCGTATTGCAATGATTTCAGATCTGTGAGAACTAGTCTGGTACTGCAACGATTTCGTATCTGTGGCGAATAGTTGGGTATTGCAGCGAGTCCACAAACGTGGCGAATAGTACCATATTGCAACAATTTCAGATCCGTTGGAACTTGTATGGTACCGCAACGATTTTGCATCCGTGTCGAATAGTTTGGTATTGCAACAATTTCTTATCTGTGGCAATAGTGTTTTAATGCAACGTTTTTTGAGTCATTGCCAAATGTTTATACTGCAACGTTTTGTCATTCTATTGCCACGTTTTATCATCCGTATTTTCAATAGCTTCCTACTGCAACAATTTATCATTCGTGACAAGAAATTCATAATGCCACGTTTTATAATTAGCGGCAGTAGAACCCGAATGCACCAGGTTTGAAAATTAGTGGCAACAGAATCACAAGTTTAACAATAAACATCCATCAATTGATATTACATCACGCATAACAACACTCAAGGATTAGCGACGTGTTTGCACGCTAAGAGTTTTCCTAAGCTGACTGAGACTAATTGATGGAGCAGGTGGCTTTTGGCGGTTCCTTTGTCGGACCTTCCGTGGAGTGGTCGCCATCATCATTTTGTGCATTTCAGCCACTGAGGCTCGCATGTCCTGCATTTCCTTAGCTGTTTGTTCACGATCAGCTGCTATCGGACCTTGTAAGTTTTGGACTTGAACGATTAACTCTTCATTCTTCTGGTTTATGCAGTCCATCTGGGTGTTTAAGCTATTATTTCTTCCTTCCAACTCCTGCACTATTTCATTGAGGCTTGCATTTCTATCTTCTAATTTTTGAACTTGGTCGTTGAGGTGTTCAGACATCTGGATACGCATACGTTCACGTTCTGGACCAGTTGGGTTAGCCATATAACCACGCCCCCGAACCTGTGATCCTGCACAACCGATTGAGGATCTATAACAACGCTGGAAGATGTGGTTTGTATCCTCATTTGGAATTGGGCCTCCCTGCTCAGCTTCCATGTCGTCCACTTGGGCACGTGCCTGAATCTATATACTAAAAGAAAAGTCACAGGAAATTTGCAAATATTTATTTAATTGGGGATTGTTTGAAGTGTCGCTCACATGTACAGCTTCTGCTAGCTTGTTTGTCCAGTTACCGTTCTCCAACAAATGGCTTGCCTCTCACGGTTGTATGTCATCGGGTTCTTCTCCGGTCTCTGGGTCTCGCTACATAAAATACAAGTAAACTTCAATATGTCGCTATACATATTGTTTGCAGCGCAATGTAAAGCATGATTTATTTTTCATACCTTCTCGTAACTAAGTTGGGCGTAGGATTTGGAGCCAAGCAAGTGACACGCCTTTTGTCTACTTCAATTTTGAGAATTGGTCCTGCTTATTGACTGCAATAATTTTAAGAATTAATTCCACAAATGAAAGTAAATGAAATATTTTTTGTATGATGCGAAGCTATTAAAAAGTTAGCTGACCTTGAATCGCTCAGACCCAAAATATTCTATTAGGTGCAACCACTTGGGCGCTGTTACGTCAGCGGGCTGGTTTCGTATACGTTCATTGGTAGAATAACTCTTATAGGTGGCATGCAAAGTTGAGCGCCACCCCTTGTAGCGCTCACCAGCAATTTTCAAAAATTTTCTTGCGCTCTCCGGTGTGTCCTCCATGTCCCAGGAATCCTGTACATTGTATAACAAGTTGCTATAAACGTACAGGATGGATATTGCAAGAAAAAAAATACTTGTGTAGGGGTGTGACAACACTAACCAGAATGTCTCGTACTATATCTCTCTTGTTACTATGGCCAACCTCTGCCCACTTCCTTGCACCACTGAGGGATGCATGTCTTTTTGTAAACATAACCACATCATCGACAAAGTACCACCGATTAATACCAACCGCAACACCCAACCTAGTGGAGAACTGAATTGGTAGCTTCACATGCTCCGTTCTACTAACTTGGGAAGCATAGTATATTCTGGCAACCTTAAGTCCTTTAGCCACACTTCTTCCTAGCTTCCTTCCTTATGTTACATTGGTTCAAAACGTAAATGATTAAAGCAAATTACTGCATGAACAAGTTTAGTATCATGTACAAATAGTGTGAAAAGAACAAAAGTCTGATGTTCATACCATCTTCAGGACGAGTGCGGCAAATATGAGCGTGGGATGACCGCGTCGTGCCAGCACCATTTTGTTCTGTAGTACTCCCTCCAAGTTTATATTAATTGTCGTATCAGACTAACAAATGAACTAAAAATGAATTACTACAGTAGTTAGGACTGTCCTAACTACAACTATTTTGATTTGGGGGGGGGGGGGTTTACATTATTGACTTCTTTATTGCTATTCATACCCCAAAATGAGCCATCAGGTACACATGTCAGTGGCGGTACGCACTCGTAGTACTGCAGAGGATTTTCAGTTTATATGCGAAGCAGGCAAGACTGTGAGGGGGCATGCAGCTGGCAACGCTAGACTAGACAAAGCTAGGGTTCGCGGGTTCGGTCTGACTGACATCAGCCGTAGCGCGTCTCGAAGAGAATTATTAGTTGCAGGGTAAGTAATGAACGCCAGTGGTAGCAGGTGGCGAATGCAAGACAGATAAGGCAGGCAGCTTGCGGGATTGAAGTCCTCCGCAGTACTGCACCTGCATTAGCTGCCACCGACATGTGGGCCCATGAGACATCGGGTCTACTTGTCAGTGGCGGCTACTGCAGGTGCAGTACTGCATAGTGCTAGATTGTGACACTAAACAAAGCGAGGGTTCGGTCTCGCCGAAACTCTCGAGGCGGATTGGTGGTAGGGCGAGTAATGGCCAGGGATTTGCGAGCGGCAGGGTAATCATGGCACGCAAAGGATGGGACGTGGCGATGGCCAAGGGAGACACGTCGGGGAGGACACTGAAGTGACCAGCAGCAGGGCGTGGGCACCGGTGCCGGCCGGAGTGGCCGGCGGCGAGAGAGCACGGCGTGGAGGCATACAAAAATCACGCCATCACACAGGCTGATGAACTGTTAACTATAAAGACTAAGTACCCATAAGAAAGTAGAATCGCAAGGCATGCTAAAACAATTAGTAGAGCCTAGGAAAGAATGCAAATGACCATGATACACCCACCATCAATACGTCAAAAGGACAGAATGTAGTCTCTCAAAATGCTCCAAATTCAATGCCAAAGGAGTAGAGTAAAAAACTAACACGCTCTGCCAAAACAAATGGCACGGTATAGAGGCAGGTAGTAATGTGATGCGATATGGGTAGTTGGAAGCTACTACCGAGGGTAGAGTTGGAGTGGGACATTTTTTAAGCTCCAAAAGTAAAATTACACTGAGGTGGAAGGAGTATTTCTGGTTTGTATATGTATACCTGCTGTTGGTTCATGCATCGTAGTAGTACCACGGAGTGAAGAACCTCAGGGTTCCTGAACATCATGTGCTGCAATATTTTCTGCGTACCATGCAAACGATTTAATGTTGTCTAAATTTTTTTATTTTGATAGTAAACACATTTATAGTTATACCAGGTGCTTGTTGGCCACCATGAATGCTTGTAGACGACATCACGGTTTGATGTCTTGTTCCTAATGTAAAGAGCATTGTAAGTAGTCATTCCAAATAACAGTGATAACGTCAGGTTACATGACCGACGTAGATTTTGGATCGGACGGTGTGCTTTCTATAAGCTGTAGTGTTTGTTACTAACGGAGAAATTAGAAAAGAAAGAATAGAAAAAAACGTACGATCCGAGAAAGCCACAAGAAAGAAAAAAGTGAAAACCATGGGAAATAAAAATCTTAGGAATACAAATTTGTAAAACAGGAATGAGAGTACAACATTTGGAGTGGTTGATCAGATAACCCGTGCGTCATTTACTTCTAAATCCAGAAATTACATACTACTACCTCTGGTTTTTAGTATTTGTTGTTCCCGGCCAGGAATTGAACTAGAAATACACTACCGGAGCAACATTTATTTAGGGACAGATGTAATATATATATATATATATATATATATATATATATATATATATATAAACTAAATTCGTGAAACAGAAGACCACATTTCTTCTTTGTTAATTTATTTAATCTTCGCATATCAGGATGGATCGTGTATAACTTAACTAGGCCAAAACTACATGGATCGTGTAGAATCAAGCCAATATAGATCTATAAAAAGACGGCATGGATCATGTAGTTTACCTAGCACAAAACTAGAGTCCGGGATGCGATGTCGCAGGGAGGTGTCGGCAACGAAGAGGTTCGGTAGAGCCCGTCAAACTTGGTCGCGCGGTGTTGTACCTAGGAGTCAACACCACCAAGAGCTTCGATGCGTCACTGCGAGATCCATGGGGGAAAATTGTAAAAACTGTGGGAAATGAAAACACGGGAATTTCTTAGGAATACAAGTATGGAACACAGGACAGAGAGACAACACATTTGGAGTACTGCGAGATCACTGGAAGGGTGGGGCAGCGGTGTGTCGGGAACAGGGGCCAGTGTTTCCATTTATACTCATTGTGGCTGAAATAGGGTTACAATAATAGGCGGGACTGAAATTGGAGGCGCAGGTAGTGAAAATTGAATTGTCAAAATCTCAAATGTGGCGCGCCAAGTAGAACGATAAAATTTTTGTGGGAGTGGAGAATTTGATGCAAGTCGTGCCCTTGTGCACGCATCCAATCGTGATTAATTAAATCTCATGTTGCGTCGATTCTTGCACATGGTGCGTGCAGCTAGAGGGGTAGAGTTCGTCTTAGGACAACTTGCTCGCTTCTTAATTCATCTTTGTTGCCATGCATGAAGATCAAAATCTAAAAGCAGTCATCTGCTAGCTAGTGGGACATTCCAAAAAATACGAAAAAAAATATGAATCGCCAAATGTACATGTGCTAATGCAAACGATATGCAAATACAGCCAAGTCCACGAAAGGACGATGGTAAACAATCAGCATTTTGTAACATTAATCACAATGAAATGATAACATGTAGTATATACTACTACATACTATAAATACATTTTCCCATGCACCGACTACAAATGAAAAAATTGAGTGAAAGAACACAAAAGAGGAGAAACGCAGCCTCAACCATGATCTCAATGGAGTTTCAACCAAGGGTCGTCGATTGTCGCAACACAACAAATTCTTGGCTAGACATTGAACAACAGTTATCTCGCCCCTTTTTCAGAAAGGAGTTGTTTTTCGATACTGCATAGGACGCATTGTTCATGAACAGAAAAGACATTTATCATTAAAATAGAAACAACACATATATTACAAACAAGAACTATGAAAGCACGTAGAAAACAAGAAAAAGAAAAACTACAAATACTACTCTACTCGGAGTCGCAGGAGATCTCTTCCACCTCCTTCTCCACCGCTGCCGCCTCCTCCCCTGTCGATGTTGTCGCCGCCGCCTCCTCCGCCGCTGCCGCCGGCGCCTCCTCCGCTGCCGCCGCTGCTGCCGCCTCCTCCGGCAATTGAGTCTGAAGCTTCTGGGCGATGGTCCGCAGAAGATGCTGGCAGCCCTCCACCCCAGCCATCTCCTCGATCATCTCGTAGAGGACGTTGAGACGACCGGCCACAAACCCTAACCCGAAGCAGTAGTGGCCGGCGGTGTCCATGCTGGTGCAGACGAGAAGTTTCCCAAGACCCAGACGGTCACACGAGCGAGATGTATCGGAAAATACATCCCGCGCCAATATGTCGAGCTTTTTTGCCCACCTGGCGGTGGCGAAAAGGTGCTCGGTGGCCTCCTTCAGGCGCCGATCGAGTTCATTGAAGCGGTGTTCAACGAGGCGAGCAGTCTCCTAAACCCAAACGGGATGAGGAGGTGCGGCCGCCGCAGGCAGAGAAGGGGACGGAGGTGGTGCGGGTGCCGCCTCTAGTTTCACCGGCATTGGCCGCGACGAAAATGGTGAAGAAGGAGGTTCGGAGGACTTCGACGGCCTGGAGCGCTTCAGTGCGGGGCTACCCATTTGTGCGGCAATGGAGGTGCGGAGAAAGAGCGAGAGGTGGTCAGCGATGGTGCAGTAGTGAAGGAAGAGAAGTTTGGAGGCCACGATCGATGGAGATGGAGTGGTGCGGCGGAGACGCAAGAGGACGAGTGTGCCTTTATAGCCGGTCCTCATTGACCATCCGCACCAACGTACTCTAAAGCATACTCTATACACTATTCTCCTTCAGCTTTTACACTACATACTCTATATTACACTGTGAAATAGTGTATCCAGTATGCTTTACAGTACGCCACTGCGGATGGTCCGCACGAGTGGAGATGATCGGACGCTTCGAAAACTACGCTTTCGAATTAATCCAAACTGCAGTTGGCTTCCTCTAAGTTGCAGCTTCACAAGCAGTTTTTTAATTTGACATGCAAAGGGTCCAAGGTATGCAGTGGCCCACCTGGCATACTTTGTAGGTCCGTCCGGCGGTGTTTCATTTTTAGTTCCAGTTTTAAATTTTGATACGCAAAGGGCCCACCGGCCCAAGGTATATGCAATATTCCAGTTTTTTCAGTTTGTCACGCAAAAGACCTTGATCATGTTTCATGACGTTACGTGTTTTCTCTTATTTTTTGAAAGATCATCATATATATATATAGTTGAAAGATCATCAGAAAACACAAGAAAAAAGTACAAGATGATGAACACACCACACATTCATGCATTCATTAACACACACACACACACACACACACATACACACACACACACTACAAGAAACGCGATCATTTGCGACGGCTGAGTTTATTTGCCCCTGCGCCCCCACCGCCGGCTCGCCCCGGCTCTGTCGCCCCTGGTATCCCAGCCCTGCCGCCCCTGCGCCCCCGCCACCAGCCTGCCGCTCCCCGACCCCGACCCACTGCACCCCCACCACACCCCCGCCGCCCCCGGCCCCTGGCAGACTCTATCGGCAATGATGGAGTTAGGGCCGGGTCCGGGAACGCGGACTCGAGAACAGATCGAGGTGAAGGCTCATCACCCATAGCGGCCGTGTAGCTTCAGTCCCCTCGATCCGTTGGCGATGAGCCTTCCCATTGATCCGTTCTCGAGTTCGCGGCGGCCACGGCGCCGCTTCGACCCTGCTTCTGGTCTGACGATGCTGATGATCCGCAACATACTTTTAAATCTGCGCATTAGTATTCTCCCCCTCATATTTGTTGATGCGTTAATACCTGATGTTTTACATCATTTTCTACAGGAGGCAAAAAGTAATGAACATCATTGATCAACACTGCACCGAGGAGAACACGAAAATTGCAGTGGTCCGCGTCAAGTCAGAATACGATTTTATTTACGTTCCATTTGACTTCAAGTACCACGCCTATGCTTTGAAATATATGATTATACTAATCAAGCTCCGGTCTTTTACTGATTGATACTTAACCTCGTTTCTTGCATTTGCCAAGATCCGAGGCCAACAAGGGCTACTGCTTTGTCAACGTCACATCGCTAGATGCAGCGTTCTGGCTGTGGAAGCACCTGCATGGCCTCCGTTGGAAGGTGAACGACTCGCGAAAGATGTGCGAGGTCGACTACGCCAACATCCAGGTACGTCGCTGTCCGCTGCCACCATTTTCCATTTCGCCGCTGTTGCACGGTGTTCACCTGCCACTGCTCGTCATCCTTTCGCAGGGTCGGGATGCGTTGGTGGCCCATTTCTCCAAGTCATGCTGTGCGGAAGGGCCGCAGAGAATTCGATTTCCGCACCAAGGGGTTAAGAGATAAGACCATTTGATTTGCAGGCCATTAATGGCGTTTGGGAACACGGTATTTTTGGAGTTTTAGAGCAATTAGCAATACCGTGGTATTTGAGATTACTATGGTATTTTTTACAGAATGGTGTTTGTCAACCAAACAGTCCTATGTATTGCAAAATTGTGGTATTACAAAACTGTGTTATTGAAATACTTTGATATTGCCATGTCATTTTAAAAACTGTGGTTTCCAAAACTTTAGTATTGAAAAACAGTGTTCCCAAACACAGCCTAAAGCTTTACCGTGAAGCACTGTGGATGGTCTTAAAGGAAGGCCCGACTCTGGGCCTAGGCGGGCGGAAATAAATTTTCTGCGGCACTGCCGCACAACGTCGCCCGTGCGCCCCCGCCCTGCACGCCATCCCATGGAAATCCCGCTGAGATCCTTCGCTTCACGCTGGGTTTGTTGTCTGGACAGCGAAGGATGGAAATCCCGCGTGTCCCGCTCCCACAATTATGCGATTTTGATCGGAAAGCATGCGAGGCGGGGGCACACGCGCGATGCTGTGCGTTAGGGTCGCAAAAAATTTGTGGGCTACTGCCTAGGGCCAGGACGGTGGGTGGGGGTGGTGGGCCGGGCACGATGACAGCTGGTAAAGAGAAAAGAAATAAAATTAATTAAGTGTGTAGCTTTTTATTTTCATAATTTTTTGAAATATAATTCTATTACGTACGTTCTACTAATGTTAGTTCAATGCTTTGTCCAAAACGTCAAATAAAAGAATAAGGAGGGAGTATTTATTAGATATAGTATAATATTACTAATGTGTTAATTTTCCATATGCGATGTTTTTCGATAAAAGGAGGAGTTTTTCGTTAGTGCATGTACTGTAGGACACATTGTTCATGAACATAAAATAAAAGACATTTTTCATTAACATAAAAACAACTCATATATTACAAACAAGAAAAAAACACATAGAAAACAAAAGAAAAAACTACTACTCATCCTACTCTACTCGAAGGAGGACTTGTCCACCTCCGCCGCTGCCTCCGCCTCCGTCGGCGGTGCCTCCACCTCCGCTGCCGGTGCCTCCGCCTCCGCCGCCACCACCGGCGGAGCATACTCCAACACCAGATCGAACTTCTTCCGACTGACAGCCTTCATGAGTTGCTCGCGAAACCCCACCCCAGCCTCCTCACCGATCGTCTCGTAGAGGCAGTCAAGACGAGCGGCAACAAAGCCTAACCTGAAGATGTAGTAGCTGGCGGAGTCCATGCTGGCATAGTGGGGAAGGATACCAAGTCCCAGTCGGCGACAGGAGTGAGATGTATTGTGAAATACATCATGCGCCATTTTGTCAAGCGCTTTTGCTTGCATGTCGGCGGTGAACAGGCTGCCGATGACCTCCTTAAGCTTGTCGTCGAGTTTGTCGATGCTTTCCTCAATGAGGTGGACAGTATCATCATAGTCGGACGGAAGAGGTGCGGGCGCTGCGGGCGGAGACGGGAGTGGAGGAGGTGCGGGCGCCTCCTCCAGTTCCACTGGCCTTGGCGGCGACGGAAACGGAGAAGGAGGTTCGGAGGACGTCGATGACCTGGAGCGCTTCGGTGCGGGGCTACCCATTTGTGCGGCGTGGAGGTGCGAACAAAGAGAGAGAGGTGGTCGATGGTGGTGCAGTGGAGAAGCAAGAGGAGAAGTTTGGAGGCTAAAATTGATCGAGAGGTGCGGCGGAGAAGAAGAGGACGGTGTGCCTTTATAGCGGGTCGTCGTCTAAGCGCGTGAGTGGAGATGATCGGATGCTTCAAAAATTGTGCTTTTGAATCGATGGTCAGAGTTACTCCAAACCGCGATTCGCCTCCTCTCAGTTATCGCAACGGCTCAACACCTCCCATCGGCCAGTTTTTTAATTTGACACATGAAGGTGCGGAGATTGACATGAACGCGTGTGGCAATTGACCGAGAGTCCATATCTTTTTTTTAAGGATCCGACTGTTGCCGACCGAGAGTCCATATCGAACTGATAATTGTCATGCTCATGGATGATGGTGGACATGAATGTAATGCATGTGAAAGAGACTCGCAATCAAGCATGTTTGGTCACGCGTTGAGGATTTTTGTGCCCTCTTGTTGAGGAACATGCTAATTGGATGATGTTGAGGGTCGGATGTGGCGTATGTGTTTTCACAAGTGTGTTCATTTGTTCCTAAAATCAGAACACATAGCAGCTAGGGCCTACGCCTGTTGTTTCTTCAAAATACGGGTACAACGATACATAATGGCAGCATGCGATCGACTAATTTGATGAACCACATACGTACGTAGTGAGAGCTGTGTGCTTATTAGATGATGGTAGTCCACATTCTATCCTCGTACCATTGAGGGAACATCCTTGTGTCAAATTTGTTATCTCTATTGATGACAGGATAATATTCTTCATTAGTGTGGTAGTTAAATTGCCATATACTGTAGGTTGAGAGCATACACACATGCATGGTAGAGAATATGATAAATATAGAAATATATATACATGGAAATATTATTCTATTCTTGGAATACATATTTGGGACGTAGCATGCATAATGTACGTCTAACATCCATGTGAAAGACCTCGATCATGTTTGCTGACGTTACGTGTTCTTTTTTTTTGTTGAGAAATCATCATGTTTGAGGCTTGTTGATCATGTTTGGGGCGTAGCATGCATGGACAACTAACATGCATGTAAAAGACCTTGATGCATGTGAAATAACATGCATGTTTTTAAAAGCAAGATATAGTGTTTCCTCAAGAAAAATAATTTTATGAGAGATTAGGCGCACAAGCACAAAAGCAAGAACTTGAGTGAGGCACCTACGAATTCCATATGGGGATGATCGATGGCAGCCGATCCGCAAACTCGGTGGTAAGATCAGTAGTCGTCGGAGAGCAGCTTGCGGTCGACCTCGAAGGAGACGAAGGCGTCGATGCACGCATAGCTGATCTGCTCACCAGAGAGATTGTACGCGTCCCAGTTGCTCTTCCTCACCCAGTAAGGCTTCTCCATGTTGGCGCCCATCACGGCGCTCGCGATGTCCTTCAGCCCCGCGCGATGGAGGCTCGGGCGATCCATCTCCTCCGCCGCGAGCTCGGCCAGGTCCACCGTTTTGGACACCTTCAGCTGCCAGTCCTTCCAAAGTGTGTCGGCGTCACCCTTCACGCCGATGTCAACGAAGTGGTAGTCGGAATCGCCGAGGAAATCTTCCAGCTCGTCGGGGAAGTAGTCAGCGTGGATGACCTGGAAGATGAGGCAGCAGCGGCCGACGCAGAGCTGCAGAACGACGATGGGGTTCTGGTCGGCGGAGTAGCTGGGGCGCCACTCTACGTCGAGCCCGATGACAAGCTTGTGAAGGCGTCGACGGTGGACGGAGAGGACCTCGTCGAGCCAGATCTCCAAGGCCTTGCCAATGGACGTCACGGCGGTGGTGATCACATTTTCCTCGAACATCACGTTGTACACCTGAGTCCCTACCATTGGATCTCTCTCCTTGTCATCCCTACGGTTACCGTCTGAGGCAGCGTGGCGCAACTTCTCTCTTGTGCAATACCTTCGTCTACACCTTTAGTTTGGATTTTAATTGGAAACGGGTCTGGATATATAATTGATGCAGTTACAATATGAGCGGAGGAGTTTCCGAATTTGACCGGCCTGAGCCCAGAGTAAAGAGAGTAATGAATATTTTTGAATCTTATATACTCTTTCTAATTTTTAATTCTTATCGTTATGACCACAAGTTGCATTGTCTCAACTTAACACCACGTACAATAACAACAACATTTCTCAGGAGCCACCCACTGGATATGTCGGGTGGGCCACGGGATACCCTGGGTCCAGTCACTAGAGAGTAGCTAGTGTGAATACACGCTGGAGAGATCAGCGGAATCGGGAACTGGCCAATGAAGATGGATGTTAGCAGTGTCACGGTTCATGTATCGAAACGCACGCCATCCTTTTTCTTCTTCTCCTTTTTCTTATAAGTTTGTATTATTTTCCACCTATCTTCTAAGAGCATCTCCAACCCGTTTGCTATTTTTAGTTTGCTATTCTTTCAAATAGCAAATATGCTATCCACATTTAGCATCTCATTCTATGAGCATCTCCAACCTGTTTGCTATATGTATGATGTGCTATGTTAAAAAATTTCATATTTTATTAATATGTAATAATTATTTTAAAATTCAAATAACATTGTTGCAACGGCTATATTGTGATGTTTGTATTTCTAACGGCTATTTTTCAATGGTTATATTTCTAACGACTACTTCTCAACGGTTGTATTTCCAACGGTTAATTTTCAACAACTATTTTGCAACAGAAACAACAATAATGTAGCAGAAATTGGGGATAGCAAACCGAATAGCATTTGCTACTAGTAGCACACCGAGAGCTCCATATAGCAAATGGCTAAAAGTAGCAATCCTAATAGCAAACCGGTTGGATATGATTTTTGCTCTAAATTTGCTAAATAATAGGATAGCACACCATATAGCTAATGGGTTGGAGATGCTCTAACCCTCCTTTATTTGAAGTTGTACGGTTGGATCAGGATACGTGGCCGGCATACACTTTATGACACACTAGTGAAAGTAAAACACCTGATACATTTTATGACACACTTGTGAAAGTAAAATACCCGATACATTTTATTATTATGGAAGTCTATAACTAAGACTCAATCCAAATCGGGCAAAATTTTCGATGACCCTGACTTCTAGTTTGTTTTTGCAAGCCATCCGAATCAAGTCTTTTGTGTCTTCACCCTTTTGCAATGACGCCCACGAGCATCTAATCTGGGCTAAAGTTGATACGTACTCCAGAAACTGTTGTTGCGTTTTTTGTGATTTACTGCGTGCTTTGCTCTTTGATTGCTCATTATGTTGGATCCGTGTTGGGTTTGAACAGAGAGTGGGCTTCTCCCTGCTGGTCCTGTCAGATAAACTAGTAGGTGATAGTCACTTTCTGGATCTCCAGCTCAAAAGAGTTGGAAGTGGAAATATATTCCATTCTAAAAGATAAAAGAGATAAATAGTCCACTAGTTTATCATTAGAATAGCAACGTTAGAACTATTTTTGCGCACCAATGAACAGAAATATAAAGTTCATTAGCTTAAGACGATACATTACAAACAAGAAAAAAGAAAAACACAAACTACAAACAAGAAAAGAAAAACAACACAACTAAGAACAATAAAAAAACTACTTCTCCTTTACCTCACTCCACCTACTTCTCCTTCTCCTTCTCCTCCTCCTCCTCCTTGGGCTCCTGGCTGGGCGGGGGCGCCTCCCGTAGTGGAGACAGGAAGCCCAGTTTCTTAGACGTCGCCGCCACCAGGTTGTCGCGGCCAGCGATGCTGAGCTCGTCCGTCAGCGTCTCCCAGAGGACGTCGAGGCGACCGGCCAAGTGCGTCATGCCGAAGACGTAGTGGCCCGTGGTCCCCATGGCAGCATACTATGGAAGGGGACCAAGCCCAAGGTGACGCATGGAGCGCGATGTATTTTCAAATACATCGCACGCCATCTTCCTGAGAGCCCACTCCTTGTTCGGGGGGGGGGGGGGGGGGGGAGTCCGGTCAGGGACACTTCCCCTTGGCGTTCTTCGGCGGGCTTGGCGGCGGCGTTATCTTGTCAGCCATGGTGTTCTTGGCGCGGTTTTGGGAAAAGAGGAAGAGTGGCTATGCGGAGAAGACGATGGCGTGCCCGGGTAATCTTATAGCATAGTAGCAGCTTGGCTGGGATGCTCATCCTCTGCAGTACTGCAGATGCAGTAGAGGTGGCTGACATGTGTGTCCCACACCATGTAGGGCCCTCATGTCAGCCATCTCTACTGCACCTGCAGTACTGCAGGGGATTTGACTCTGCCTGGCTGTTCGTCCCTCGATGCGCGCAGTAGTTGTGATGAGACGCGGAGCGGTTCCAATTGAATTCAAAGATGCGCATGTGCTGCGTGCGTTTAAGGCGCCTCGGTGACTGGCGTGCACGTAAGCTCGGTGCGCCCGGTCGCATCAGCTGCCTGTACAAATGGCTACGGCTTGAACGAAGGACCAAACCTTATGCGGCAAACAACAACGTATAATACTTCCTCCGCCCCAACTCAACTCTATTTCTGTTTTGGTCAAACTAATTACCTTTGACCTATGATTTATATGGAATTTATTAACTTCAATAACATGTAGTACTAGATTGTATATTATGGAAATATTTTCATGGTGAATCTAAAAGTACAATTCTTGTATTGTTAAAACATATCAAAATTGCGTAAATCTCAAAGATAGATTTGACGAAACCTAAGACATCCCGTTGAAAAAGTTTTATATTTTACATTAGTTTTACATATGTAATATGCACATAGGATATATCACTAAATAGTTTTGCAAAAAAACATGGAGGAGAAATATGTATATCTCATATACTACTACTACGTGAATTAGGGTGGGCAAATAAACAAAGAACGAAAAACCGAAACCGATAAAACCGAGACCGGAATCGAAAAGACCGAAATATCATGTATCGGTACTTTTTGGGTAGCAAATATAAATAACTGAAAAATAAATATCGGGTCCGGGTACCACTCTCAGGTAACTGAAATAACCGAATAGTCGGTCCATCAAATAATAAGTTAAATTATGCGTGCTAAACTATGAACAATTCAAATTTAGATATTTTATTTTCAAGTTGTGATGTGTGAAGTTGTTGGATTTAAACATTTATTTTTTATTTCCCAATTGTCAATTTATAATAAATTACCTCATGGGATTAAATTTATCAATCATATTAAATTTGTGCAAACATGACATGGATATCATGTATAATTCGGATATATCGGGTAGGACCGAAGACCGAACCGGAATTTTGGTACCCAAAATGTTCAGGTACCTAATATTATTACAACAATTCGGGTAGTGATTTCAAGAAATCGAATTTTGAAAAGGACCGAAATACCCGAACCAAAATATCGGGTAGACCGAATGTGCACCCCTAACATAAATCCATCCGAAATAATTAGCTAGTTTGAGGATGAATGAAGTTGAGCTTGCGAGCTTGATGAGCACCGTCATTGTTTTGAGCAGTGATTAATTTATGGCATCATCAAGTCTGGAGTAATTTTTCTACATCATTTGGGGCCAAAAAATTAGTTAAAACGCTATATATGAGGAGAAAGATTAGGATATGCTATCTACTGCTTGTGTTGAATAACTCTGCGCCATGGACAACATATATCCGACACTTCATTCTGGTCGCCAGGATCATTCTGCCCTAGGTATGAAAACGGTACAGTAAAATCTCGAACAGTCCGATGCCGTTTTCGATAATTTCCGATGCAATTACCATTTTTGACAATTTCCAAATTTTTTGATCCAATTACCGTTTTTATTGAACATTGAAATTTGGTAAACGGAATGGAAACGATTTAGACTAATTTCTGACCGAATTGTCGGAATACTGTATTTTAATGGAAAATTTTTGAACAATAACCGAATACTTTCCGAATAGTAGGTTGGGTCTAATGGGCTGGCATGTACTCTCTCCGTCCGTAAATACTTTTTATCGCTTTGTAGTTTATTTTTGAACTACAAAGCGACAAGTATTTAGAGACGGAGGGAGTAATGAGCTCAATTCTTTAATTTTTTTATTCAGACACCAGTTTGAATAAGGAGTTGTCAAAATGTAATAAGTTCAATTCCGACTGTTTTCATCCCTATTCTGTCCCAAGTCATCTGGGGCAGCAGGCGGAGGACCTTGATGATCAGGATAAGGACCAGGCAAGAAATCATTGGTCAAAGGTAAGTTTGACCAAAGCTAAAAATAGAGTTGAGTTGGGGCGGAGGGAGGAGTACTTTTTACAGACTGCTTTGCAGGCCCCGCTGTGGGCGATCTCCTGCCTGCTGACAACTCCAACGGCTAAAGTAGCGTACAACTGCACTTTAGAAGCCGTAACCCCAGTTTGCATCAAAGGAAACTCACGGGACAATTTAAATGAATGGAATCCTCTGGAAGGGAAAGACATTCATACGAGTTTCACAAGTAGCATTCCAAACGGTGCACTTTAGAAGCCATAACCATCACTGCGCACGTCTCATCGTCTTCTCCGCGCGTACTAATAAAGACACACCATCCTCTTCTCTGCAACACACACAGGCCATCCTCTTCTCCGCGCGTACTCTTCCTCTTCGTCTTTGTCGCGCACGCCCTCATTGGTTCCCTTCGAAGCCCATGGAGTTCCCCTTGCCGCACGATATTGCGGTCCTGATCGCGGGGTGGGTCGCCGCAACCTCCCCGCATCCCATGGACAACCTCTCCAGTCTGCACACCACCTGTAAGGCCATGCACGCGGCGTGCCGGGATCACACCGTGGGCAGGCGCGTGGTGCTAGAGCGGGAGAGCATCTGGAAGTTTAACTGGAGCTACGACCGCCTCGTGGAGTGCCTGGGTTCGACCTCGTCTTCCTGCAAGGTCGCGCACAGCCGGGCACCTAGTTCCTTGCCCGGGCGGCCGCGAACGGCCACATGGTGGCGGTCTACGTCCTCGCCATGCTCCGCTACGACGCCGATCACAGGGACCGCGACGCCTTCGAGTATATCCGATAGGTCAAAGGTGAGGATCACGTCGGCTACAACGCGGTCGGGTCATTCGCCATGAAGTGGACCAACAAGGAGTGCTGCCGGTGTCGGCATGAAGCCATGAATAGTATCGATCGTGTCGCCTGGAGGTTCCTAGGCAGGCCTCGTCTAGAAGCGCTGCCGGTGGCGGTGCCCAACATTGATGATGACGCTTGGGGCTGCTCAATAGGGGGAACCAGAGAACTGCCCATTGCGGCAGGCCTACGTGGGAGGAGTGGAGATTCTTTTGTACAGAGAATTGTAGGATTAAGCACGAGAATGACCTGTTCTGCCATCTGGCGTTGTACTATATCGATGCATGTGTCAATGACTCTGTGTTATTCCGGAAGGACTATTCTCTGCTGGATCGATGCCCAAAATATGGTGAATTAAGATGTAAAAATAGTACTGGTGGGGATGCAGGCTTTACCTTGTGGGAAAGCCAAGAAGCTTGTAGCACACAAGATTCTATGATACTTCCCTCTTATTCCCCATCTTCAAAGGTTTTATATGGAAGAATCAACGGCATCAAACATGCGCTGGCACAAAGAAGAATGTATTGATGATGGAATATTACGCCATCCTGCAGATTCGAAAGCATGGAAGCATTTTGATAGCATTCACCCAAATTTCTCATCTGATCCTCGCAACATAAGACTTGGGCTAGCATCTGATGGTTTCAATCCTTTTGGAGTAATGAATGTTTCTTACAGTACATGGCCTGTGATTCTAATCTATTATAATCTACCACCTTGGTTGTGTATGAAGCAGCCTTATTGGTTGATGTCAATGATAATTCCTGGGCCAAAGTCACCTTGAAACAATATTGATGTGTATCTGCAGCCTTTGATTGATGAGCTACTGAAATTATGGTCTGATGGTGTTGAAACATACGACAGTTCAAAGAAAGAGACATTTCTCATGCGAGCTTCTATATTGTGGACAATAAATGATTTTCCAGCATATGCGATGCTATGTGGATGGAGCACAAAAGGTAGGCTAGCATGTCCATACTGCCATGTAAACACTGACGCCTTGTGGTGGAAACATGGACGAAAGTATTGCTACATGGGTCATCGTCGTTTCCTACCTTAGGATCACCGGTGGCGTCGGGACAAAGCTTCTTTCAACAACAAAATAGAGAATAGAGGGGCTCCAACATCACTCTCTGGTCACGAAGTACTCCAACAATACGAGACTTTTGATCAAGTGAGTTTTGGACAGATGAATAATAAGAGAAAGCGCACTGAGGAAGATAGGTGGCATAGTTGGAAGAAGAAAAGTATATTTTTTCAGCTCCTGTATTGGAAGACATTGCTAATAAGGCATAACTTGGATGTCATGCACATTGAGAAAAACATTTTTGATAGCATATTGGGGACATTGCTTAATATGGATGGTAAAACAAAAGATAGTCTACAAGCTCGTTTTGATATGCAGGAAATGGGTATACGGCCAAAGCAACATTCGGTGGGTATGAAAGGGAAGTATGATTGTCCATCAGCATCATATACTTTGCAAAAAGATCAGAAGACCACCTTGTGCAAGTTTTTGGCGGATGTGAAGATGCCCGATGGTTATGCCTCAAACATCAAGAGAAGTGTGGACATAACAGCACGTAAGGTATCAGGTCTAAAAACTCATGACTGCCATATTATATTTCAGAAGCTCCTTCCTATTGCAATACGTGACATATTGCCTGAAAAGGTTGTTGAACCTTTAATTGAGTTTAGTAGATTCTTTTCTGGAATTTGTTCTAAAGAATTGGTGGGACCAGATTTGGATAACATGATTGAACAATTGCCTGAAACAATTTGTAAGCTTGAGATGTTGCTTCCTCCCGCTTTCTTTGATATCATGGTACATATTCCAATCCATCTTGGCGAAGAAGCTCGCTTGGGTGGACCTGTTTCTTACAGATGGATGTATCCAATTGAGAGGTACCTTGGTACATTGAAGAGGTATGTACGTAGCAGAGCTCACCCGGAGGGTTCTATAGCTAAGGGATATATTATGGAAGAGTGTATGACTTTTTGTAGCCAGTTTTTGGATAACATCAGCACCAAGCTTAATAGGCCAGCACGTCATGAAGATGCAGCTAGGAATGAACCTTCTCTCGAGTCTAATATATTTACAGAAGTTGATAATTCTAAAAAAGGGTTTAAATTGGGCGAACTTACTATGGTGGAACTACATAACATCAAGCATTATATTATTTCTAATATTGAAGAGGCCGCTCCATGGAACAAGTACGTATAACACTCAGATGTTCTATACTATATTAATTGATCATGCTTATTGTAGATGGCTAATTTAATTTTTTACCCTTTTCAGTGAGCATTTTGAAGAGCTGAAAAATATTCATTCTGTGATGTTGAAAAACGCCATAGAGATGAGTTTGTTTATTGGTTTCAGAAATGAGTAAGTACATGCAAGTTTTTACTTTGATGAAATATTGAAGAAATATCTGTTCTGAAGTTGGTTTATCGATGACCCCTTTTATACTAATTAATGTGTACAGATTACGACATTACACAAAGAAGGCAAAGTAACCAATTATTTGTATGCATTATCTAGAGGACCTGATCGTTGGGCACGTTTTTTTAGTCGATCATTCATAAATGGCTTCTTCTTTTGAACACCAGAGGTGGAAAAAATATTTACGGACGCAAAACAGTGGTGTTGTTGTTCGGGATGGTGATCATGAGTGGTATGGAGTAATCAAGAAAATGATTTCTGTTGATTTCCAAAAAAAATCAAGAGGTTCTGTTATTTGAATGTGAATGGTTTGATCAGCCTCGTTCCAGTCAGAGCCAAAGCAGAGGCTACAAAATAGATCGATACGGAATGATAGATGTTGACACTACTATTTCTCAATTTAAGTATGAGCCTTACATTCTAGCCACCCAAGCAGAACAAGTTTTTTACGTTAGAAGTGTGAAGCAACCTAAATGGGCTACAGTTGTTAAAATGAAGCCACGAAACCTTTTTGTCATGCCCCTGGAGACAGTAAAAATAATGTCACTGAGATGATGGAGGCTGAGACATTATTTGATGATCGACGACTTACTGATATAAATGAGGATATGACCACATGGGATAGGAATGACATTGACAGTGCAACCGGTGATGCTTCCGCTCTTTCAAATGAAGATGACAACAACGACGACCACGACGATGATGATACATATATCAATGATGGTATTGTACCTCCAATATTGAGGGAGGGCAGCGAAGATGATGATTTTTTCATATAGGAACTGTGTGAGCTAGCTTTACGTGAACTATGTAATGCAACGTTTGTGTTCCGTGGCGATAGATCTTAACGCTACCAACCGGTATTTTGTGGCAACGGATCCAAATACAACGATTGTGTTTCATGGCGATAGATCCTATCGCCACAAACTTGTGAATCGTGGCATAAGTTCCTAATGCAACGATTGTGTTCTGTGGCGATAGATGGTAACACCACGAACTATTGAATCGTGGCAACAGATCTTAATGCAATGATCGCGTTCCGTGGCGATAGATGCTAATGCCACGAACTAGTGAATCATGGCAATAGATTCTAATGCAACGATTGTGTTCCACGGTGATAGATGCTAACACCACGAACTATTGAATCGTGGCAATAGATCCTAATGCAATGATCGCGTTTCGTGGCAATAGATGCTAATGCCACGAACTAGTAAATCGTGGCAACAGATTCTAATGCAACGATCGGGTTCCGTGGCGATAGATGCTAATGTCATGAACTAGTAAATCATGGCAACAGATTCTAATGCAACGATCGGGTTCCATGGTGATAGATGCTAAGGGTACGAACTAGTGAATTGTGGCAACAGATTCTAATGCAACGATCAGGTTCCGTGGCGATAGATGCTAACGCCACGAACTATTGAATCTTAGCAACAGATCCTAATGCAATGTTCGGGTTCCCTAGCGATAGATGCTAACGCCATGAACTAGTGAATCGTGGCAACAGATTCTAATGCAACGAGGGGTTCCATGGCGATAGATGCTAATGCCACGAACTAGTGAATCGTGGCAACAGATTCGTGGCGATAGATCCTAATGCCACGAACTAGTTAATCGTGGCAACAAATCCTAGTGCAACGATCGTGTTCCGTGGCGATAGATGCTAATGCCACGAACTAGTGAATCGTGGCAACAGATTTGTGGCGATAGATGCTAACGCCACGAACTAGTGAATCGTGGCAACAAATTCTAATGCAACGATTGGGTTCCGTGCTGATAGATGCTAATCCCACGAACTAGTGAATCGTGGCAACAGATTTGTGGTGATAGATCATAATACCACGAACTAGTGAATCGTGGCAACAGATCCTAGTACAATGATCGTGTTCCATGGCGATAGATGCTAATGACACAAATTAGTGAATCGTGGCAACAGATTCGTGGCGATAGATCCTAATGCCACGGACTAGTGAATTGTGGCAACATATCCTAATGCAACGATCGTGTTTCGTGGCGATAAATGCTAATGCCATGAACTAGTGAATCGTGGCAATAGATTCGTGGCGATAGATAATGCAACGATCGTGTTCTGTGGCGATAGATGCTAATCCCATGACCTAGTGAATCGTGGCAAAAGACCAATCTTACTGCAACGATTTAGTATTCGTTGCAGTACAATTGTTGCAACAGGGCAGAATCCTTGTAGTGATATGAGTGCCTGAAAAAGCACGGAGCTAACTGGATTGAAGAGCTTCCATCCACGTTGTGGGCGAATAGGACAACACCTAACCGGTCAACTGGAGAAACACCCTTCTTTCTAGTGTATAGAGCTGAAGCAGTCCTTCCTCCGAAGATCACCTTGGTGTCCCTCTGGGTCCGGTCCTTCAACGAAGCCACGCAGGACCAGCTCCGGCGTGAAGACCTTGACCTTGTCGACGAGGGAAGGTGCCACGCAGCTGTTCGGAATACACATTATCGCCAAGCGCCCCGGCGCTATCATCAAAGGCATGTGCGCAACCGACAACTCAAGGAACGCGATCTGGTGCTTCAGAAGATAATAACTCGGGAAGGAATGAACAAACTTTCCCCCGGCTGGGAAGGTCCATTCCGAGTGATCAAAGTATCCCGACCTGGATGTGTTCGCTTGGCAACTGAGGATGGGACTCCACTTCCTAATCCTTGGAACATCGAGCACCTCCATAAGTTTTATGCTTAGAATCACAGAGGTGAGTCCGTAATTACACATGATGTATGTTATAGAGTCGATAAACAAACAGGGATAGGACCTCCGGGAGAATATTCGGACCCCTCCGGGAGGGTCCGAGAAGTTCAAGTACACTTCATACAGTCACCATACCAAAAAGTGTAACTACCTACTCTGGGTTAGTACAAGATGTATAACACACTTAGCTTGGTCCCGCACCCTAAGTGTGTCATTGTCTCCCCTGTAATCCAAACCTATAATGAAAGACATTGTTGTGTAAAAATAGACTCCACGTGCATTTATTTTTGTACAAGGCTCGATCTATCAATTTATTGTTTTTAACCTTCTTGTCTATAATGAAGTTATGCAATTCTTCTTGAGTTTTTACCAAGTTATTCATATGCATTGAAAGTTATATTGTTGGTCTCTTTGGGTATTAACAAGCTGTATAGTCTACTTGCCTGAACGCCAAGCCAACATAGGTTCGGGTGTGCTATCGACTTAGCCTGGTCCTGCACCCTAAGTATGTCACTCTACCTACATTCCAGCAGGCCTTAGTATGGTGAGTACTAAAAATATGGTCCGGAAGAGTTACACCAATATACTCGCTACCATATCGAGTCGCTTCGGAATAAAACTCAATTAAGAACATAAAGACAAAACAATTTATAGACAAGAGGACGAATTTTACTTTTTCCTTGTATTTAATGTGCAGGAAGAACAGAAATTCAAAGTGGTGATGGTTGACATCGGAGCTACTAAGCTCCGACAACCCCTGAGGGGCCTAAATTCAACTATTCATGCAGCGACATCAGGAGCTACCGAGCTCCGATCGTCAACGTTTATATGTTGATACTGGGTATTGTGGGAGCTACCAAGTTCCGTCAATCCCAGGGGCCTGCCATCGACGCCTCAGAATTGAAGACTTCGGACCTAAAATTTACAAGTGTGAAGCGTTCAAGTCATCAATATAATGTAAAAACCTTTGGTACATGTACACACTTCAATTGTACACATGTATTAGGGGCCAACAGGACAGAGCACATTATATTGAAGACAAAAATAAAGTGAAGTTCATGGCAAAATGGATTTCATTAATTTGAAGTACTGGATTACAAAATTGGGATTACAATAGAAGGCAAAAGGAAGAAGTCCTAGCTACTGGAGGATCTAAGTCCTGTGGAAGAATGTGACGACTTTCTGGGCAACCTCTTGGATGCTGGCCTTGGCGGCGTCTTCCTCTTCAGCAATGGGACCTTCAAGCACCGGGTCCAAGGAGAATTGGGGGTCTCGGCTTACGTAACACATCAGCACATATCCTGCGATGTTAGTAGCCAAAGACTTCCCCTCTGTCTCGAGCTGGTGCGCAATAACATCGCCCATCGGGTCGAGTTTGCCACCAGCACCATTGAGGGCCACCAATGCTCGGTCCAAGTCTAGCTCCGGTGTAAGACCTATGTGTGCTGAATACATTGGCTTGTAGTGAATATACTTGGCTTTGATGATAAAAGTTTCGAATATCACCAAAACACCTTTTTATCCAGGTCCGACTCTATCTCCGAGCTATAGCAATGTCCGACCATAGGTCCGGCTTGTTTTAGTTAGCTCCGGTTACATTCGATGCTAGGTCCGACTAGCTTTGGTCAGCTCCGGTGAGCTTTATCTTTGGCTCCGGCATATATTTGTTAGCTCCGGCATGTCTTTGATAGGTCCGACATATATTTGATAGCTCCGGAATGCTTTTGCTAAGCTCCAACGTACTTTATCTAGCTCCGGTTTTGGGTTGACTGGTTTTGACTAGTTTTTAGTAAGCTCCAGTGCTAGGATCTACTAGTTTTGGTAAGCTCCGGCAGGTGCTTCATTGTACTAGCTTTTGTTAGCTCCAGCTCAAGCTCCGGGTTGCTCTGGCAAGGTCCGGAACTTGACTGCAGAGCTTTTGCTTTTCATTTGCAATGTTTCGTACTTGATTTACATTGTTGGAAAGATTGCTTAGTATTCATTTGCTAAGTATTTGGTGCGTTTTGGTTGAATACGGTTGATATCATTTCTACTGTAGTTTTGCAACATGCTTATGTGAGGTGCTCACATAAGGTGTTGTGTTCGGAACTAATTTGAGTCAAGTCGAGGACTTGGGCTCGTATGGATTGTTTGTTTGTTCATGTGCAGGTGTTGCTTGAGTTCAAGTCATGGCTGGTGACAGGATCCATTGGACTAGTCTCAGGAGGAGATGAGGTTCCAACAACCATGTTCGAGAGGAACTGTGGTTGAGCGGGTCAGGAGGTCACGCAGGATGATTGAATCAAGGGCAGTGCATATGAAGGTCAAAAGAAGGTGTTTGCACGTATGCATGAGGTGCATGACGTGGAAATATGCTTCTAGAGACGGATTATGGAAGGAAGATCTGATCGGAAGGATCAGATCGTATCGGTTGAAGACTTAGGCTGCTAGCTGAGTCGGTTATGGCTCGGTATGGAAATATCGAGTTGGTTATGTTAGGATTTCGTGTGGGTCACGAATTTGAGTTGTTTAGGAATGTGGGATACGTTTCTAAGGTGTTTGGAAGTCTTAAGATTGCTTCTATCTGCGTATAGAAGAGTCCTAAGCAGTTATGGAAAGTTCCGATTGTGATCGGATTAGGATTGGAGTCCTAGTTGAGATTGGGATGGCCTAAGGGCTGGTTATATAAGCAAGGGAAGGCCAAAGCTCGTGAAAGAGGACTTTGGGGCTGTTCCTCTTGTGTTCTATTGAATAAAATTCGTAGTTTGAAGGAACTTTTGTGCCTTGTTCGTCCGACTTGTTCCAGACAAGTTTTACTCGACGAGTTTCTGGACAGCACTACCTTTCATCGGTGGTTTTATCATAACTCGAGTTTTACAGACCCAATTGACGTGATTCTTTTTGGTTTGTCTTCACAACTTGATTATTTATCATCTGTCAAAATTTCACGGTCATTGGATTTGTGTTTTATGATCTACACGAGTTTCTTTGCAGCGTTCCAGAACTGTTTTTCCTCGGGTAGGGCAGTTTAACCTGTGTTTGATCTTTCGATCATAACTTGAGTTTTTCTCGACGGATTTGAGTGATTCTTTTTGTGTTGTCTTCGTAACTAGATTCTATCCGATATCCATCACTTTTGTCACGGTTAAACACGTTTTGATTAGTCTCACACACGATTTCTTTAATAGATCATTTTTCTGCCGAAAGGGTTTTGTGTTTTATAGTTTCCGCTGCGTAAGATTTTTAAATCTACCATTCACCCCCCCTCTAGTAGCTTTTCACGTGCTCTTTGATCCTACATCCGGGTTGTCCAGACGTACGGGACTGAAGCCTAGTGGTGTCAGTG
This sequence comes from Tuctoria greenei, assembly GCA_036927565.1. Lineage (NCBI taxonomy): Eukaryota > Viridiplantae > Streptophyta > Magnoliopsida > Poales > Poaceae > Tuctoria > Tuctoria greenei. Next base: position 31,755,888 of record JAYESD010000004.1, read on the forward strand.
CATCGTTGGCCCGCCCCAAGAAGTCCCACACTTGAATGGACTCCGTCTCCTTCAAGCTTTGCAGCTCGTTCAGTGACTTTTGGGCGGCCGCAAGCTCCGAACCTTCCCGAGCAAGGCGCTCGACCAATTTAGCATGTTGCTGCATATTCTCAGCAACTTGCTTCTCACGGTCAGTCACCTCCTTTTCCCGGAGGTGCATGCGGTTTTTCCTTTCCGCCAAGTCCTTCTCCCTGCGTTTCACCTTCCCTTCCCTAGTGGCAACATCAGCCTCTCTTTTCGAGAGCTCCTGCCCTAGTTTCCAGTACTTCTCCTTCTCTTATTTGCTCCATAGATCCAGCTTTTTGCTGCGATTCGCCAAATTCTGTTCACCCAGAGTCAACTTCTGGATGACCTCCGCTTCCCTCTCCACAACATCCTCCTGCTGCTCAGGGAGCTTCTCTTCCCTCGCCTCCAGGTTCGCCCAACGCTTCAGTAGAACCTCATTCAATTCATTGAGGTTTTCGTGACACTCATCACCAGCATCATGCCTATCCTTGACTTGCTCAAGGATTTCCCTGGAGTTAACATCGAGCGCCCGGATGGGCGCTTCCTTCTCCTCAAGTAGCTTGTCCCATTATTCTAACCGGGCCTTCTCCCTCTTTATCCACTCCTTCTGGTCAGCTAGCCTCGTCTCAAAATGTAGTTTGTTGCGCCAATGCCTCAAGGTGTTGCGCTCCCCCTCCAGGGCTTTGCTCTCATGATCGAAGGCGAGTTGGACTTGTCGGAGGTGGGAGCAGGCGTTGTCTATGGACAACGCCAGAGGGATAGGCTCTGGACCTGCTGGGACCATCTCTGCAGGCTCCAAAGGGTTTTCCACTACAAAAATAGGGTCCCACTCTACAAGAGAGTACCCTTGAGCTTCTGCGGCACTAGGACCGCTTTCCGGTGGCCCTTCAGCAGCAGCAGAAGAGGAACCCACTAGTGGAACTCCCACCTCTGGAGCACAAGTTGAAGGTGCTACCTCCGGGTTTTTAGTTGTTGGCTCCAAGGGTGGAGGACCCGTTGCTACTTATTCGTGATGCTCCGGCTCTGGCCCAGGAACCTCCGGGACATCTACTTCCGGGCAGCGGTTAGGGCTTCATCTGGCGCCCCTGCCATAGCCGGCTCTGACACCGGCGCGTTGGTCACTTCTGGTCCAACGACCGGAACTTCAAGCATTTCTGGCTCAGCCGCCGGATCTTCAACATCTTCTGGCCCAAGGGTCGGACCTTCAACCATATCTGGCTCAATGGCCAGGGATTCAATTACCCCTGGCTCAGCGGTCAGGGCTTCAACGACTTCTGACTCAAAGGTCGGAGCTTCTGGCATCTTTGGTGTTGGAGCACTAGCCTCCACCACTTTCGCCAGGGGTACATCTCCGATGTCTTCCCTATGGTCTGGTGCTACCACGAGAGCTTCGGGCGAGGACTCCGAATCCAAGTCCACGACAGCTGGCGCCAGAGCTATCGTGACTTCCGCCACCACTTGAGGAGGAGGCTCGGTGCTTGAAGCCAGAGCTTCGGCATTCGCAGCCCCAGTCGCTGCAACAGGCGCCGAAGTTCCTGACCCCTTCTTCGACACCCTAGAAATAAAGGGAAGCGAAGATTAAAGACACTTCAAAAACAAGACCAGCATTTTAAGGTGAGCAATCAATTCTTACCTAGGGATGCTACCACTCCAATCGCCTCAAAACCTCTTCTTCCAGGGCCCGGAGCCAGAGCCCACCAAGTCTGGAGAGACAACGGCTTCGGACCTCAGTTGAGAACCACTCGCAGCAGCCGGAGTTCTGTCGGCCAGAGCTTCTCTTGGCCGAGAAGAACTCCCGGACCTGGAGCTTTTAGCCGGCACTGAGGCCAGGGTTGGCTGCCCAGAGCTGGCGCCTCTTGAAGATGCCTGCATCAGGGAAGGTGCGGTCATATAGGACTGACCCCGCCAGGGAGAAGGAGCCGTCGTAGAGGGAGCAGCCCTGACGGACCTACTGTCAGCATGCTTCAACTTCCTCTTCCGGCTGGAGAGTTCAGCTAGCTCCTTGCCCTTGCCTTTGCCTGTGTCTTCAACCTTCCGGCTCAGGGCGGAGGCAGGCTTTCCTTCAGAAGCTCCAGGGATCATCACCCTAGAGGTCAGACGCCTTTCCACCTCACCAAGGTCGTCAAGCGCCGGCATCGTCCTCCGGAGCTCTCTGTTGAACTGCACCTCCATGATCAGGGGGAGGAAAGCTGCAGGCAGAACTAAGTTGTCGCCGTCAATGTTTATACCATGCTGGAATTTCTTGACATGATGCCTCAATGCTTCGTCATCCAAGATGGATTTCAGACCATTTTCAATCGGTCGTCATCCATCATGCTGTTGAGGGCCCACGCGAGCTTCTACCTCTTCCTCATTGGAGCCCATCTGTTAACTAGGAAGTTGCAGAAGACCATCTGAGGAGTCACTCCACCCTCCATGCATTTGCAGATCCTAGTAAACACGGGGTTGAAGGCATCTGACAACACCGGAACTACACTCCAAGCGTCGGTGTCAATGTTGGGGAGGCCTTCAGGCAGCTCCAACTTCTCGTGCTCCTCCACTGCAATGATGACCCAGTCTTTCTCCCAGTCATCCCATTTGCCGGAAGGAAATGACTTCAAGTATTTGAAGGGGCAGTTCTTGTGCTTCACGAAATAGTAGAAGCCAAGATGCTCAGTCCCCTTGCCGGTGGTGTGGATGGTGAAGAAGGTGCGAAACAGCTCGACGCAGGGGGGAACACCCACCCACGTCTCGCAAAAGTGGACGAAAGTTGCCACTAGAAGAAGCGAATGGGGGCCAATATGATACAACTGGAGACCATAAAATTCTAGAAACATAAAAATAAAGGTAGAAAAAGGTGGGATCAATCCCACCATGGAGTACGCCGAGAAGTACACCATATCGCCATTGCGCTCCTTCTTGAATGGGAGCTCGCCGGCGCAGATCAGGTGGCTGAAGGAGTCACTGGACCACCCCATGTAGGTCTGAACCTTCATCAAATCGTCCTTGATCTTGAGGCGGCTCTTGGGAAGACCCAACTCCATCGCAGCAAAGTGGAGCGAAGGAAGAGAAAGCTAGGTGAAGTTTGGGAGGCTATGTGCGCAAGTTTGATCGAGAGCGTAAAGAGTCCCCAAACCGTACGTACTTTACTTCTTAAGTAAGCCTCCGTGACGCTTGGATGGAAACCACAATTAGAGTGGGTCATATTTCAAAAATCTACCCCGTCCATGACAAATGGGTCCGAGGCCACCTCAACGAAGGGATCGAGGTTATTACCCCAGACGAACCATTGTCATGATGGGCGGCGGGAGACCCAAAGGCGGCACCCTGACAAGGCGCTCGGAACCGATACAGTTTTTCTATCGGGAATTGGTGACCTTCAATTGCGTAAGATCCACACTCAAAGATCTCATCTGCCACATTCATTACAAGCCACGCAGCGATGGCTTAACCCTGAATCATCGGCCCAACGACACATTACTAGACTTTTGAAGCCTAAGCGCGGGAATCAAAGATGGCCCCACCTTTGGTAGAATAACTTAACCCAAAGGTTTTCTCTCAAAGGTAGTACCCTGTGTACTGGGTACCCTATGATACCGCAAGAAGTGCAAAAGAGTTCCACCGTCAAGATTGAAGGCCTCCTCAGGCTCCACATGTCATATTACACTGTACCCGTATCCCTCATATGGGTAGCTCTGGAGATTGACACGTGTAATGTAAATCCGGAGGTAACCTCTCAACACAGAAGAGCTCCGTGATCAACACGTGTATAATGAACCCGGACCTAACCCCCAGCAGAGGGAAGCTCCGGTGTTGACACGTGTACAGTGGTGCCAGAGCCACCTTCTCACAAAGGAAAGCTCCGAAGCTGCCACATGTGGAGCCTCCAGATCTTCATCAACGTATACACTGGCAGATCTCCTTCAACATGAACATTCAAGTGACAATCAAAGCGGCATTTACAAGACTTGATTACGTGTCGTTATTGTTGTATTAATGACACATGATCAGAGCATGTTAATAGAGGTAATGCAGCCATTAAGGCACGTTATCACACTATTAACCATGCTTAATACCCGTAGACAGTGTATTAGGGAATTTAATACACTAGGGCCACATTTCGGGTCATGAGAATGATGTAACGGTCAGTCTTTGGACTATAAAACGACTGAGCCGCACGATACAAAGGACAACGAACTTCAAGCTGAGCCATAGACTATGCTTCCGAGCAATTCATAATACAACACACAAACACACTCTGTGGAGTAGGGTATTACGCTCAGACGGCCCGAACCACGTAAATCTCTGGTGTCGCCATCTTGATCTTGATCTTTGTGTGCCCCAACCATAACAAGAACCTCCGCAGACTACACTTTAGTAGTACCGGGGGAAGTGGCGTTGCTACACTTCGACAGTCGCCTGCGTCTGAATTGTGTGGGGGATAGCAAGGGTGAGCACATGTCATACTCAGTAAGTGTGGGAAAATAATGACATGTATTTTAAACAAGTAATGACAATAAATAATGGCTACTTGCTGAAAAGTACATTTAAAACATATGAAAAGAATCCTACAATGTTTATGTGAAATAATCTGATCATATCACAAGTAATGACATAATATGAAATCATCATCAATTATTCATCCATATATCAGATTATTACCACCATCATCACCCATGTCCATTTATCACAACTCAGACCACAACCATGACCAAACCATAACCATAACTAATCCATCCAAAATCCCAAGTTCCACTCTAATCATGGAAGTTGTCCAAGTGCTCTTAATCGGGAGCACGATTATCATGATAGTTTTTAACACTTTGCAGAGGTTGTACCACTTTACCCACAAGTTCGTGACTTCATCACCCGTCAGCGACTAAAGAAACCTCCTTTATGCCAAATGAACTACCTTAGGTGTATGGCCAAGAGATCACAAAATAGACTTTACAAAGGGACTTCCAGCATATTCAGACCCACTTAGGTTTCAACGGTGGTGATGCCTCCAACTGAGCACATCCAACCAAGGGCCCCCTCTTGTGCCATTCGGATCCCAGGGCAGTCCCGTCACTATTGCAAACCCATCCGCCTCACATTCCCTGCTCCTCCAAATGAACTGAACAATGTTGGCAATACACCTAATTAATTGGCTAAGCCGCACCCATACTTGGCCTTGTGGTTGTACTGTAGTCCTGGCTTATTCTCGCATGAACCGGTCCTTAGATCCAAGGCAAGTAGACCACCATATCGTCCAACCCAATCCAAAAACCATGCTTGCTCATATCTCCCAATCCCATGTCATCGATTAACCATATTCATCAATTCACATCATCCATAAGTGCATTAATTCATAGTGTAGCCATTTAGTTGTTTTCCTATCCTAATTAATTAGAGCGAAGCAAAAAGGTAAAAGCCCATCCCGACACTCTAAAACATATCCCAAGCAACAAGGATGGTCAAACAAGTCTAGTACACACCTATAAATGGGTTTCCCATAAATTTGACACAAGCATGCAATTTTTCAAACAAAACATTTAAAGAAAGGATCAAAATGATCAAGGACACTTGTTTCGCTCTTGAGATTGCTTAGGGTCAAAAGCTTCGATGTTCTGGTGCTGGAGGTCCTCGATAGCACCCACTGGAGCAAAGCCTTCTATTCCGCGCAATAAACATATAAAACAGACATTACAATCAATAAATCCTCATATATTACTCAATATGCCATGACATGCATGATTAATGCAATTATAAGGTAAAACTTGCTAATGCGTTGCTATTAATATTTACTAACTAGTTACAATGGTTTTTAACAAGTTTGAACAGGTTTCGAGTTGATTTGAGTCAATTTGGAATTAATTCAGCACAAAATAGATTTAGAGGCCGGACAAGTCCGGTTTCAGGGGTCGGACTAGTCTGCCCTAATAGAACCTGCAAACTAGGTTTTTCTGAACATCGAGATCGAGGGCTAAACTTATGTTGAAAAGTGAAAGTAGAGAGCGTACTATGAGTTTAGAGGTCCAAGGGTTAAGAATTGGGTGTGAAACTTGAATCTTGAGGATTAGGGCTTTGTGATGAAGAGTTGATGGAGAATTGGCGATGAAGAATCTCGATGTCGAGAAGTTGACAAAGATCGCGCTTGTTTGATCCTCCTCCTCCTTCTTCTTCTCCTTATCCTTGCTTTTGGGTCTTCTCTTGATGGAGGCACACAAACTAGGGTTTGGGGTTTCTCAATTGTGACAAAGGGATGAAAAGTTGGGATGGAGGGGTGTTTATATAGAGGTGGAGGTGGTAGGGTTTGATGGATTTCATGTATAAGGAGTGGAGGCCGTGTAGGGGTCCTACATGGGCTCCACAGGGGTTAGGCACGATGTTCTTGGGCCTAATTAAGGTAAATACCCAATAACAAGTCATGGAGGAAAAGATTGAATTCGAGTCGGGCACACCGGACAAGTCCGCTAGGAGCCGGACTAGTCCGTTGGAAGTCAGAGAGTTGAACGGATAAGTCCGGTATCAAGCTGGACAAGTCCGTTCCTAGGCAAGACAAAGTTCTAGAGAGTTAAACGGACAAGTTTGGTGCTAGATCGGATAAGTACAGAGCAAGTCTTAGGAAAACATCAGAGACATTTTCGGACTAGTCCGTAGCATTAACAGAAAAGTCCGAAAAGACAACAAAGAGCAAAACCGGACTTGTCTGGGGTCCAAACCGGACAAGTCATCCCTACTCAGAGAGGACAACAGGGAGTTAGACGGACTAGTCCGGGGTCCAAATCCGAACAACTCCGTACTACAACAGGTTTTTATTTGCTTGTTTGATCATGCAGCTTCTGCCAGAACCTTGAGGTAAATTGAGAACCTCGGTCAGAGACTATTTTCTTCATAACTCCATGTTTGCATACAATTTTCTCCATTTACAACTTGGCTAATTGTGCAGCAGTATACTTGGTCTTCACGGGGATGAAATGAGCTGATTTTGTCAACCGATCCACAATAACCCATTTGGAGTCATAGACGGATTGGGTTTGCGGTAATTCAACTATGAACTCCATACCAATTTCTTCTCACTTCCATTCTGGAATCTTCAGTGGCTACAATAATCCGTTTGGCCTTTGATGTTCAGCTTTGACTCGTTTGCACACAATGCTACATACTCAGCTATGTCCTTTTTTATGCTAGCCCACCAATAACAAGTTTTCAAGTCTTTTTACATCTTTGTACAGCCGGGATGGATTGATTAAGGTGAGTCATGTGCCTCCTTCAATATTGTCTCTCGGCGATGCTTCACATTAGGCACAACAATCCTCTTTCCAAGCCATAAAGTACCATGTTTGTCCTCATGAAATATGAATTCTCTCCCTTCTTGGGTCCTTTCCTTGATTTCCTGAATTTCCTCATCCTTTGTCTGACCTTCTCGAATATCTTGTTCCAAGGTCGGATTTAACTCCATTATCCCCATCTCACTCACAAATCCAAGATCCAACCGTTCAAACTCCTTGCATATGTTGGGCGGCAATTCTCAAACCGTGAGTTGGTGGCTTACTCCTTTTCTACTCAAGACATCGACCACTATATTAGCTTTCCCTGAGTGGTAATTGACATCATAATCCTTGGTAAGCTCCAACCATCTTCTTTGCCTCAAATTCAGATCCGTTTGTGTGAATATGTACTTGAGACTCTTATGTTCCGTGTAAATCTCACACCTATGTCCTAGAATGTAGTGCCTCCATATTTCAAGGCATGCACCATGGATGCAAGTTCGAGATCATACGTAGGGTAATTCTGCTCATATTTCTTCAATAGCCTCGATGCATAAGCTACCACTTGACCTTCTTGCATAAGCACGCATCCAAGTCCTTGTCTCAATGCATCAAAATAGATATCAAAGCTTTTGCTCACATCTAGCAATACCAACATAGGTGTTGTTGTTAACCTCTTCTTTAGCTCCTCAAAACTTTCTTGACAAGCTTGAGTCCAATGGAAAGCTTTTTCCTTCATTAACAATTCAGTCGTGGGCTTTTCTATCTTGGAGAAATCCTTGATTAACCGACGGTAGTATCCAGCCATTCCAAGAAAGCTCCGGATTTCCTTCACGTTCCGAGGCGGTTCCCACTTTAGAACATCCCTAACTTTTCCTGGGTCAACTGATACTCCTCCTCCAGAGATGATATGGCCCAAAAATGACACTTCCCTTAACTAAAACTGACACTTGCTGAATTTGGCATATAAATGGTGTTCTCACAATTTCTGCAACGTGAGCCTCAAATGCTCCGTGTGCTCCTCCTTGCTTCTCGAGTAGATCATAATGTCATCAATGGATACCACAACGAACTTATCCAAGTACTCCACGAAGACCTTATTCATGAGGTACATAAAGTATGTAGGTGCATTTGTCAATCTAAAAGACAGAACGGTGTACTCATAAGATCCATATTGTGTCCGAAAGGCTACTTTTGGTATATCCGATGGTCTAATCTTCATTTGGAAATAACCTAACCTCAAGTCGATCTTGGAGAAAACACAGGCATCCTTCAATTGATCGAACAAATCCTCTATACGGGGCAATGTATACTTGTTCTTGATCGTTACCTCGTTGAGAGCTAGGTAATCCACACACATCCTTTGGGATCCATCTTTCTTGTCCATGAAAAGCACTGGTGCTCCTTAAGGTGAAGAGCTTGGGCGGATGAAACCCTTCTCTAGCTGCTCTTGAATTTGCTTCTTGAGCTCCGCTAACTCCATAAGAGGCATCCTATATGGCCTCTTACCTATAGGTGCAATTCTAGGTATTAATTCAATAACAAATTCTATGTCATGATCAGGTGACATACCTAGCAACTCCTCCGGAAACACATCTATATACTCGCACACCACCGGAATCTCCTCAATTGCTACACCGTCCATTTGATTCAGCTCCACTTGCTTTGGTTTGTGTTGAGATGCTTCAAATTCTATAATGACCCCTTCTTCATTTGTCAACTTCACCATCTTAGTGGCACATTGAATTATCCCATTGTGCTTCCTTAACCAGTCCATACCAAGTATTATGTCCAATCCTTGTGAATCCAAAACAATAAGGTTGGCGAAGAAGTCTACCCCCTTATTGTAAGGCTTACTTTTGGACATACTATATTCGTCCTAATCTCCCCTCTAGGAGACTTAACCAACAAGGTATACTTCATATGATATATGGGCAAACTATACTTGGCAACATACTTTGATGCAATGAATGAATGCAATGCTCTAGAGTCAAATAACATAGTCACCGGGTTGGAGTTTGCGAAAAGCATACCAAACACCATGTCATCCGCTTGTTGGGCCTCCTCCATAGAGACATGGTTCACCTCGCCCCGAACAAAATTCTACGATCCACGGTTGCCTTGTGGTGCTCCTCCATTTGGTCTTGGCTGGTTCTATCTCGGAGCACTGTTTCCTTGACCAAGGCCTGACTAGGGGCATTGAGATACAAAGTGTCCCACCTCACCACAAGTATAGCACATCCTTGATGCACCAGAATTGTTTGGGCAAGCTTGGTTTTGAGCATTAGCAGGGAAATCGGCGCGTAGTGCACGAGGCATTGGAGGACGAAGTGCTTGCATAGCGGGGCATTGCTGCATGAGCTGAACTGGGCGTGGTGGAATTGCAGTGCGATATGCAGGAGCAGAGGGGTTGTAGTACGGTGCATTTGGTGGTGCAAAGCGGGGGCGAACATTACTTCCTTGTGGCTGTCCTTGATACAATATCTTCCTCTTATTGTCTTCCTCCATCTTACGAACCTTGTTCTCAATCACAATAGCCTTTTCCACAAGCTTTTGGAAATTTGCATAGTCACAATTGAGCAATTGGACTTTAATCTCATTGTTTAGGCCTCTCATGAATAAATATTGCTTGCGGCTGTCCCGGTTGTCATTTTCTGGAGCATACCTTGAGAGTTGAGTGAATTTATTGAGGTACTCACTCACACTCGACTTCCCTTGCCTTAGGTTCTCTAATTCTTGTCTCTTCAAGATCATAACACCTTCAGGAACAAAATGAGAATGAAAGCTCTCCTTGAATTCAACCCAAGTAATCCTCTCTTGATTTTCATGGGCATTGCAAAGTGAGTACCACCAATCTGCAACTGCTCCAACTAGCTGATGGGAAGCAAAGAGGACCTTCTCTCGGTTATTGCATTGAACAATAGCAAGCTTCTTCTCTACAGATTTTAGCCAATCATTAGCTTCCATAGGATCATTGGCTTGAGAAAAAGTGAGTGGCCTAGTCCTCATAAACTCTTCCAATCTATTATGAGGTGCTGGGGGTGGCGACAGTGGAGGCATATAGGGCTGATTTTGGTTATTGGCCTACAACTGTCCCAAAGTCTGCATCACGGTCTACATAAGTTGATTCTACATAACCAACAACTACTCAAGGTTGACAGCCTCAGGTAGAGGTCCATTGTTGTTGTTCTGAGGTGCTCCATTGTCCTCCTTCTCACCATTGACATTCCTTTGGTTGTGAGTCGTCGGCATCTGAAGGAAAGAGCAAGAATAGAAGAATTTAGAAAACGTCCCCAACTATATGCATCGTGGGATATGAAACTAAAAAACTACACATATATGGCTATGTGGATGTGGCAAGCGCTAAAGCATCTCACAATCCTCTACTAAGCACACAAGCAAACATTACATAGCATTCAACACACCAAACAAACCACAATGTTTCCTGAGTGTTCCTATGTGCTCTAAAGTATTCATTCTATCTTGGTTGCATCATACGGTCAATCTGTGGCTCTAATACCAATTTGTGACACCCGACTCCAAAAATGAACCAAGTGTGATGCATATGGGTGCCCGGGAAGTTTAACACACATACACGAGTGCATCACAAATGATATACATATAATACCACATCACAAGTTAATTAATTACTTATATTACAATATTGAAGAAATCCTCAAATCACAACTGTAATGATTATTATTAATGACCACAGCGGGAAAACTAGACACTAAATACTCTAGCTCCACAGGCAAGCTTGACGGTAACATGCACGCCTAGAACTCCTCAAAGACCTCCTGGTACTCCACACTGTTGCCTGCGTCTAAATTTGGTGGGGATAGCAAGGGTGAGCACATGTCGTACTCAACAAGTGTGGGAAAATAATGAAATGTAGCTTAAATAAGAAATGATAATAAATAATGGTTAGTTGCTGAAAAGTACATTTAAAACATATGAAAAAGCATCCTACAATGTCTATGTGAATAATCCCATCATATCACAAGTAATTGACATAATATGAAACCATCATCAATTATCCATCCATATATCAGATTATTACCACCATCATCACCCAGTCCATTTATCACAACTCAGACCATAACCATAACCATAACCGAACCATAACCATAACCATAACTAATCCATCCCAAATCCCAAGTTGCACTCTAATCATGGAAGTTGTCTAGGTGCTCTTAACCGGGAGCACAACTATCATGATAGTTTCTAACACTCTGCAAAGGTTGTACTACTTTATCCACAAGTTCGTGATTTCATCACCCGTCAGCGACTAATGAAACCTCCTTTATGCCAAATGCACTACCTTAGGTGTATGGCCAGGAGATCACAAAATAGCCTTTACAAAGGGACTATCGGCATATTTAGACCCATTGAGGTTTCATCGGTGGTGATGCCTCCAACTGAGCACATCCAACCAAGGGCCCCCTCTTGTGCCATTCGGATCCCAGGGCAGTCCCGCCAATATTGCAAACTCATGCGACTCCCATTCCCCGCTCCTCCAAATGATCCGAACAATGCTGGAAATACAACTAATTAATTGGCTAAGCTGCACCCATACTTGGCCCTGTGGTGGCACTGTAGTCCTGGCTTATTCTGGCATGAACCGGTCCTTAGATCCAAGGCAAGCAAACCACCATATCTTCCAACCCAATTCACAAACCATGCTTGCTCAGATCTCCCAATCCCATGTCACCGATTAACCATATTCATCAATTCACATTATCCATAAGTGCATTAATTCATAGTGCAGACATTTGGTTGTTTTCCATCTCAATTAATTAGAGCAAATCAAAAAGGTAAAAGCCCTTCCCGATACTCTACAACATATCCCAAGCGACAAGGATGGTCAAACAAGTCTAGTAAACACCTATAAATGGGTTTCCCATCAATTTGACACAAACATGCAGTTTTTCAAACAAAATGTTTAAAAACAGGATCAAAATGATCAAGGACACTTGCCTTGCTCTTGAGATTGGTTAGGGTCAAAAGCTTCAAAGTTCTGGTGTTAGAGGTCCTCGACAGCACCCTCTGGAGCAAAACCTTCTATTCCACGCATTAAACATACAAAACAAACATTACAATTAATAAATGCTCATATATTACTCAATATGCCATGACATGCATGATTAATGCAATTATATGGTAAAACTTGCTAATGAGTTGCTATTAATGTTTACTGACTAGTTACAATAGTTTTTAACAAGTTTGAACAAGTTTCGAGTTAATTTGAGTCAATTTGGAATTAATTCAGCACAAAACATATTCAGAGGCCAGACAAGTCCAGTTTCAGAGGCCGTACTAGTCTGCCCTGAACAGAACCTGCAAACTAGGGTTTTTCTAAACAGCGAGATCGAGGGCTAAACTCATGTGGAAAAGTGAAAGTAGAGAGCATACTGTGAGTTTAGAGGTCGAAGGGTTAAGAATTGCGTGTGAAACTTGAATCTTGACGATTAGGGCTTTGTGATGAAGAGTTGATGGAGAATCGGGATGAAGAATGTCGATGTCGAGAAGTTGACAAAGACCGCACTTGTTTGATCCTCCTCCTTCTTCTCTTTCTCCTTGCAGCTGGGTCTTCTCTTGATGGCGGCACACGAACTAGGATTTGGGGTTTCTCAGTTGTGACAAAGGGATGAAAAGTTGTGGTGGAGGGGTGTTTATATAGAGGTGGAGGTGGTAGGGTTTGATGGATTTCATGTATAAGGCGGTCGAGGCCGTGTAGGGGTCCCACATGGGCTCCACAGGGGTTATGCACGACGTTCTTGGGCCCAATTAAGGTAAATACCCAATAACAAGTCATGGAGCAAAAGATTGAATCCGAGTCGGGCACACCAGACAAGTCCGCTAGGAGTCGGACTAGTCTGTTGGAAGTCAGAGAGTTGAACAGATAAGTCCAGTATCAAGTCGAACAAGTCCGTTCGTAGGCAAAACGAAGTCCAGAGAGTTAAACGGACAAGTCCAGTGCTAGACCGAACAAGTCCGGGGCAAGGCTTAGGAAAACATCAGAGACATTTTCGAACTAGTCCGTAGCATTAACGGAAAAGTCTGGAAAGACAAGAGAGAGCAAAACCGAACTTGTCCGAGGCCCAAATCGGACAATTCCGCCCTACCCAGAGAGGACAACGTAGAGTTAGACGAACTAGTCCGAGGTCCAAATTCGTACAAGTCCAACTATAACAGGTTTTTATTTGCTTGTTTGATTATAATTCATTTGAAACTTATTTCTTTTTGTGTTGCTTAATGTTAAAAATGTATAAGAATGTATGCAATGCATGATGGATGAAAATGAGGGTGTTACACATCACCATGGGGAGCACCAGTGCTCTTCGTCGATAAGAAAGACGGATCCCAAAGGATGTGTGTGGATTACCGGTCTCTCAACTAGGTGACGATCAAGAACAAATACACATTACCGCGTATAGAGGATTTGTTCGACCAGATGGAGGGCGCCTGTGTTTTCTCCAATATCAATTTGAGGTCAGGTTACTTTCAAATGAAGATTAGACCGCTGGATATACCCAAAACTGCTTTTCGGACACGGTATGGATCCTATGAGTACACCGTTATGTCACTTGGATTGACTAATGCTCCTGCATACTTCATGTACCTCATGAATAAGGTCTTCATGGAGTATTTGGATAAGTTTGTCGTGGTGTTCATCAATGACATTATGATATACTTGAGAAGTGAAGAAGATCATGAAGAGCATTTAAGGCTCACATTGCATAATTGCGAGAACACTGGTTGTATGCAAAATTCAACAAGTGCCAGTTTTGGTTACGGGAAGTATCATTTTTGGGACATATGATCTCTCGAGGAGGAGTATCGGTTGACCCGAGAAAAGTGAGAGATGTGTTTAAATGGTAACCGCCACGGAATGTGAAGGAAATTCGAAGTTTCCTTGGAATGGCTGGATATTACCGTCGATTCATCAAGGATTTCTCCAAAATAGCAAAGCCCATGACTGAATTACTAATGAAGGGAAGGGCATTCCAATGGACTCAAGCTTGTCAAGGAAGTTTTAAAGAGCTAAAGAAAAGGTTGACAACCGCACCAGTGCTAGTATTGCCCGACATGAGTAAGAGTTTTGATATTTATTGCGATGCCTCAAGGCGGGGACTTGGGTGCGTGCTCATGCAAGAAGGCTAAGTGGTAGCTTATGCATCAAGACAATTGAAGAAATGTGAGCAGAATTATCCTACGCATGACCTCGAGCTTGCAGCCGAAGTGCATGTCTTGAAGATATGGAGACATTACATTCTTTGTCATAGGTATGAGATTTACACAGATCACAAGAGTCTCAAGTACATATTCACACAAATGAATCTGAATTTGAGGCAACGACAATGGTTGGAGCTCATTAAGGATTATGATGCGGGAATCAACTATCACCCAGGAAAAGCCAATGTAGTGGCCGACGCGTTGAGTAGAAAAGGAGTAAGCCACCAACTCACGGTTCAGGAATTGCCATCTGAGTTATGTAAGGAATTTGAACGGTTGCATCTTAGATTTGTGAATGAGATGGGGATAATGGAGGTAAACCCAACTTTGGAACAAGAAATACGAGAAGGGTAGACAAAGGATGAGGAGATCCAAGAGATCAAAGAAAGGATCCAAGAAGGGAGAGAATGGAGGTTTGATGAAGATGATCATGGTACACTATGGCTTGAGAAATGGATTGTTGTGCCTAATATGAAGCATCTCCAAGACACGATATTAAAGGAGGCACATGACTCGCCTTATTCAATTCATCTCGATTGTACGAAAATGTACAAGGATCTAAAAATGTGCTATTGGTGAGATGGAATGAAGAAGGACATAGCGACATATGTTTCATTATGTGATGTGTGCGAACAAGTGAAGACTGAACACCAAAGGCCAACTGGACTATTGCAGCCATTGAAGATACTGGAACGGAAGTGGGAAGAAGTTGGTATGGAATTCAAAGTTGGTTTATCGTGCACCTCGTCAAGATATGACTCAAGATGGGTTGTTGCAGATCGATTGACCAAGTATGCGCATTTTATCCCTATCAAGACCACCTATGATGGTGCGAAGCTGGTAGAATCGTATATGAGGAGAATAGTGTGTTTACACGGAGTATCTAAGAGAATAGTGTCTGACAGAGGTTCTCAATATACCCTTAGGTTCTGGCATAAACTACACGAGTCATTGGGAACTCAGCTAAATTTTAGTTTTGCATATCATCCTCAAACATATGGTCAAACTGAAAGGACAAATCAGATACTGGAGGACATGCTAAGAGCGTGTGCACTAAAATATGGAGGAAGTTGGGACAAAAGTCTGTCATATGCTGAATTCTCCTACAACAACAGCTACCAAACAAGTTTGAAGATGTCACCATATGAGGTACTATATGGAAGGAGGTGTAGAACACCCTTGCTTTGGAATGAGACAAGGGAAACCCAAGTATTTGGACCAGATGTGATACAGGACGCCGAAAAGCAAGTCCAGATAATCCGTGAAAACTTGAAGGCTGCTCAGTCACGACAAAAGGGTTATGCGGATAATAGGCGAAGAGACTTAGCTTTTGAAGTTGGAGACTTCGTGTATCTCAAGGTGTCACCTATGAGAGGTCATAAGTGATTTAACGTCAAAGGCAAGTTAGCACCTCGCTATATTGGACCATTCAAGATTTTGGACAAACGTGGAGAAGTGGCATATAAATTGGAGATGCCAGCAAGACTTTCTGATGTTCATGATGTCTTCAATGTTTTTTAGCTCAAGAAGTTCCGAAGAGTACCTTAATAACAAGTACCAATGGAAGATTGGAGCTAGAGGAAGATTTGACGTATACCGAGCAGTCAGTCACAATCTTGGAAACAAAGGAGAGGGTCCTAAGGAACAAGGTGATTCGATGGTGCAAAGTACAATGGAAACACCATGCTGAATCTGAAGCAACTTGGGAGCTGGAAGAAGATCTTAAGAGAGAATTTCCCTATCTTTTTCCTTCTACGTCGAATCTCGAGGGCGAGATTCATTTTAAGGGGGTAGGTTTGTAACACCCTCATTTTCATCTATCATGCACTGCATTCATTCTTATACATGTCTATCATGACGCAACACAAAAAGGAACAAAATTAAAATGAATTAGAACCAAAATAGCAATTAAAAACCCGACTTAGTATGGACTTGTCCGGATTGGACCCCGTACTAGTCTGATTTAGCTATTATTGTCCCCTGGACTTTTCCGTTAATTGCTACGGATTAGTTCAAAATCGTATCTGATGTTCTTCGGACTTGTCCGTTGATTTTGCGGACTAATCCAGTTTTTTTTTCTATTCTCGTCCGGACTTGTCTGTTGTATATACAGACTAGTACGATGATCGCTGCCAAAAACTCCCAAAAACTTGGTCCGTATTTGAAACTGGACAATCCTAGACTTGTACGGCTTGACACCGGACTTGTCCGTTTGACTTTCTGATCTTGAACAGACTTGTGTGGTATTGCACCGGACTTCGCCGTTGATCTCTCTGTACCCCATTGGACTTGTATAGCCTCACTACGGACTAGTCTGGTGTGTAGGGTTTTGACTCGGATTCTAATTTTCCTCCACGACGAGTTATTGGGTAATTACCTTAATTGGGCCCAAGAAGTTGTGCCCCACCCTTAGGAGCCCAAGTGGGCCCTACCTAAGGCCCTACTTGTCCCCACTGACTATAACATGGATTCCACCCTAACCCTACCACCTCTCCTCCTATATAAACACCTACCATCCACCCTTCATCCTTTTTGCACACGATGGAGAATCCTTAGCCCCTATCACATCGTGTGCTGCTGTTCTTCAAGAAGGAAGGAGCCTTCACCGCCAGGAGGGACAGGAAGAGGAGGGAGAGGAGGATCAATCGAGATTGTCGTCGCATCTGCGATCTTCTTCATCCATTATTCGACGTCAACTTTCTCCTTCGTCACTTCTTCGTCTTCATTGGATCTAGACATCAAGTTCTCGAGTTTCATCGAATCCTCAACCCTTGAACCCTAGAATTCACGATAAATACTTTAGATCCATCTTTCCTATGTCAATATTTGTCCCATATTTAACTCAAACTGTGCGCTAGTTGGAAATTCACTAAAACCCTTGCCGTAGCAGACTTGTCCGATATACTGCGGACTAGTCCATTGAAATTTCTGGTCTAGAGCAGACATGTCTCGCCCGTGGTGTGGACTAGTCCGGTCCCTCACTTCTGGAATTTCTGGAACTTCTTTAATTTTCTCTGTAATGACTCAAAACTTTCTCTAACATGTAAAACTTCATTGTAACTAGATAGTAAGCAACAATGGCATCCTAATAACAGATGTTACTACATAATTGCATCATTCATGCATGTCATGGAATATTGAGTGCTATGTGATCATTTATTCAATGTAATGTTTGTTTTGCATGTTTGTCGCGTGGATTAGAAGGTAACACTCTAGAGGGTGTGAATGTGGCCTAGAGGGTGGTGAATAGGTTTTGAAAATTTCCTGCACACTTAATGAGACGGTCAAAAACTTGATTGACTGGACTTGTCTGGTTGCGCGGGCAGACTAGTCCAGTGTGCCTGGTGTATGCTAATTTGATTAAGTATCTAACATGATTTAAATTCTTTAGAGCACCGAAAATGTAAACAACAGATAAGATTACTTGAATTTACAATCTATGTCGTGAAGTTGTACGTGAAAAAAATTTGCAATTCAAGTTATGATATTGGTCAACTATGTGCCCTAATAAAAATGCAAAAGTTAAGAAGCACACGAGACACCAATTTTTACCGAGGTTCGATCCCACCAAAGAGATCTACTCCTCATCGAGGAAGCCCACAATTAGTCGGGTCTCTTCAAACCCTTTCCCTCTTCGAGGCACCACACAAGGCCGACTTGAATCCACTATCACGGGCAATCACCGAGTTTATGGGGCAACCGCACACGTTGAGGGATCCCACGAAAATTACAACGATAAGATGATCAAATACACTCGAAAAGATTACAAGAGAGAGTAAGAGTGTCAAGAGATCAAACCCCAAGAGCTGACAACGTGTAGACGATGATCTCCCAATCCCAAATCTAAGTGTTCAATTGGTTTTCACCTTTTTGGACTTTAGATGCGTGGGGAGATGTGTTTTTGGGCTCTTGGGACAGGTGGCATCACTAGGGTTTATGATTTTGACAGTAGGGATCGAAAGTTGTGTTTGTGGCACCGTGGATCTCCTATTTATAGGGTTTCCAAAAAGCTATTGTTAGAAATATCGAGGGTCGAACTTGTCCATACTGGATACCGGACTTGTCCTGTGTGGTGTGTAAATGTCGGCGTGGAATGCAGCACACTAGAAACCGTAATTGTGTGAGATATACTGGACTAATCCAGTGTATGTCCGGACTTGTCCAGTTCTAGTGTGATTCAACTCCAGAGAGTTGAACGGACTAGTCCGATCCAAGAACGGACTTATCTGGTGCTATGTGTAATTTGACTCCCAAGAGTTCAATGGACTAGTCTTGTTCCGTTGACTGACTTCTCCGGAGTGCCCTAAAAAGGATTTTCAGATAGTTGAACGGGCTAGTCCGGTCCATGATCAGATTAGTGCGGTGCACTGTGTTATTGGGTTCCAGAAAGGTTAACGAACTAGTCCTGTCCGTAGACGGACTAGCCCGGTGCACAGTGTATTTGGACAACAGAGAGTTAAACAGACTAGTCCGGTGCTCAGTGAGTTTTTAAGTGTTTTTAAGCCCTTACCCCTACGCAAAGACTTGAGCTCTTGGTATGTGTCTGTCACACACATCCTTTACATTTAAATCTACTTTGCGCTTCTAGACAGTTGGGCCTTTTTCTTTTGTACACCACTTCCTTTTTCTCCTTTTTAAGTGCATCAAACTATCTCATTTTTCTTATCCTGCAGTCATCTCAATAAATTCGTTAGGATCTCATTTGCTTGTCATCAATCGTCGAAAACCCACAAGGGATTGCCTAGATGCACTTTCAATCTCCCCCTTTTTGGTAATTGATGACAACCAATTGAGATTTCACAATTAAGAGTAAAAATTTGATTTTCATAAAGTGTGCATATATGAGAATAATGAATAATAACAAAAAGCTTCTCACATATATGCACTCTTTATGGTGGGGTGCCTAACATGTGTGTGGTCAACAGATGTGATGGGCAATAGATAAGCATTTGACAGTCATTGCAATAATCATCACATTAACATGAACTAAGCATCACACATTGAGTAAATTTAGCACATCCAAAATAAATTACAATAATTTGAAAATGGGTACATGTCCTTGATCACAGGTCCTTAATGGCTTATCCTAGATAACTAGTCTCAATCTCTCCCCCTTTGGCATCAAGGCATCAAAAAGGGAAAAATTGAGTGGAATCACTCATCCTCACTGTCTCTCTCACTCTCAGTCCTCTCTTCATATTCTTCTTCATCTTCAGGTGCTTGAAGAGGAGGGGGAGGAGCAGAGGTACCAGCCATTCCAAATGAGGCCAACTCTTGCTCAGTTAGAGGAGGAATTTCAGTAAAAGCTTCTTTTGAGTCCTCTGAAATCTGAAGTAACCCCACTGGCTCCATCTCTAACTTGTCACGGATGGCTTTGATGTTGGCTTTTACATATCTTTGATGCTTCTTTCTGGCCAAACTCTTCTTGTGCTGCTTGATTTCCACTTTGCGACAGAAGGCAAAGATGGATGATAGCATCTTCATCACTCCACTAGATGACTCCTTAGGAGGTGGAGGAGCAGGAGAAGCAGCCTCAGATCTTGTTCCCTCTTGAGACTTCTTGGATCTTCGTTCCTCTCCGGGTGAGCTGGGAGCAGAAGGAACATTGTAGATGGTCGGCTTCTGGGGCCTCAGTCTGCTATGAGGAACATCCTTCACAAATTCCAGTTCTTTCACCTTCTCAATCAGATACATGATGTAAGGTGCATAGCCACAGGACCTGTTAGGAGTGATGGAGATATTTCCAATGTCATTGTATATGTACTCAAAGACATTGACGGTCCTTTTCCTGCTTATCACTTTCATCAATGTTCTGAGAGTGCCCTGAATGGTCCCTACATCTCCCTCTTTGGGAGCAATTGTCATCCTTAGGATCCTGTTGAGGACAGCAAAGAAGGGCTTCAAGTACTTTGTAGTTGGAGGCTTGAATGGCATCTTTGTATCATAGAGAAAGTCAAGCTGATCTTTCTCTAGAGGTTTTAGATTGTGGATAATGATGTCATTCTCTAGAGAATCTTCTAGGTGAGAATTCTTGCAAACTCCTTATAGGTGACACTGTACTGTGCTCCATGGGTCATCCAAATAATCATGTGGCTGTCATCACGAGCAAAATAGAGAGTAGAGTAGAATTGTGTGATGACCTCAATGTTCCAGCTCCATTGAAAAGAGACTAGATCCCTTAGTCCATGCAGCTCCAAGGCTTCGAGAACCTCTTGATAGGCTTGACATCTCTTGGACTGAAGGTGAGTGATGTCTACCCATTGGCTTTCGATAATTGGGGTCTTCATCTTCAGATACACATGCTCATAGTAGTCAGAATGGAAATTGCTCCAGAATTTGGGATCAGTTGACTGTTTGGGCTGACCATATACTTCTACCTTCCTGAATTTGTCAGCTAGCTCACCACCTTTGCTAGTGAAATCAGCACTAGAGGGATGTCTGTTGCGATGAGTGGGAGCTTTCATATTCAAGGGGCCAATGGGGCCACTAGCAAGTCATTTTCCCTTGTTCAGTGTTCTCTTGGCCCCAATGAGCTCTCAGCAGCATTCTTGCCCTGAGCCTTTTTCACTACCACTCTCCTTCTCTTAGCAAGAGAGTTGTCGAAAGGAGGAGAATGGACATTGACATCATATCTTTTCTTCATCACCCTCTCCTTGGCTCTTTGCACTCGAGCACGTTGTACCTCTTCATCATAGTGAAATGAACTGTCCTCGGAACTTGAAGACATCGTGCCTGAAAGGAGGTTCAAGGTTTAGATAAGAATGGATTGAAGACTCAGTGCAAATAGGAATTTAGAAGTTCAAATGTTAGATGCCAGACTTGTCCGTTTTTAGAGTGCAGACTTGTCCGGTGAACAGGACTTGTCCGCGCCTAGACATCGGACTAGTCCGGTCTAGCATAAGAACCATAACTTTTCCTATTTGAACCAAATCTACCTCGAATTGATGCATAAGGACTAGGAAACGGTAGGAGTACATCTAGAGAAGTAATGTATGCCCTATGAATCGAAGGAAACAAGCTAGAATCAAGAAAAGTTGAGAGCTAGGGTTTGAGGAGAATTTTACCAAAGAGTTGTAGATTCGCGTAGAAGGAGCAGACTTGGGGCCGGATTAGTCCGAAGGGACAAGATCTGCGCTGAGGAGGAGAATTTCCTTGGAGAAATCCGCGTTTTCGGTGGCTAGATGTGGAAATCTCCCTTGGAGCTCGAGGGGGAGGAGAGAGAATACAAAGGACGTTATGCAAGGTGGAAGATGAGCTCCTGGCGGCGGATTAGGGTTAACCCTGACGAAACCGAACTAGTCCGTTAGACCCTGAACAAGTCCGATGCAACGGACAAGGTCCGGACTAGTTTGTATCAACGGACTAGTCTGGTGCTGACCCCGGTCAAGTCCGGTTTCAGCAGGACAGAACTTAGCTGAAACAACTAGATTTTGGTTGTTTGATCTAATAGTGATCTAAGGGACATTATTTCACAAATAATCTTGATGAACATGACCAGTAAGCACTCAGCAACCATACAATGGCCATAATTCACCAAGATTTACTCGTTTAAATAGTTTTCTAGAGAAAATCGAGATAAAGGGGAAATTTTTGCAGAAATAATTAAATTTTGAAATCACAATCAGATGTACGGTGTTTCAAGCATCATTTCGAGAGTCAAGTATATTTAACTCATTTCTTAGCTCACAAAACCTTTTCTCATCTAATGGCTTGGTGAAAATATCTGCAAGTTGTTTTTCAGTCCTAACATGTGAAATTTCAATATCACCTTTTAGTGAATGATCTCTTAGGAAATGGTGACGAATATCTATGTGCTTAGTTCTTGAGTGCTCTACTGAGTTGTGTGCAATTTTTATAGCACTCTCATTATTGCATAGGAGCGGAATATGGTTCAGATTGTAACCATAATTCCTTAAAGTTTGTCGCATCCAAAGTAGTTGTGCGCAACAACTACCGACTGTAACATACTCCGCTTCGGCTGTGGAAAGAGCAATGGAGTTTTGCTTTTTAGATGACCGTGAAACTAGGGATCTGCCAAGAAATTGACAGGTCCCCGCTGTCCTCTTTCTATCGACTTTGCATCTTGCATAATCAGCATCAAAATAACCTATCAAGTTAAACTTGGATCCTTTGAGATACCAAATGCCCAAGTTGGGTGTGTTCACAAGGTACCTTAAAATTCTTTTTACAACTATTAAGTGGCACTCTTTAGGTGCGGCTTGAAACCTTGCACACATGCATACACTAAGCATAATATCTATCCTAGATGCACATAAATAGAGTAATGAGCCAATCATAGACCGATATACCTTTTGATCCACATTTGGACCATCTTCATTAAGGTCGAGATGTCCGCTAGTCGCCATGGGTGTCTTGATGGGATTGGCCTTGTCCATATTTGTGTGCACTTAGTTTCACTTATAAACGTGCCCTCTCTTAATTGCTTCACTTGGAATCTCAAGAAGAACTTCAATTCGCCCATCATCGACATCTCGAACCTATGTGTCATAATCTTGCTAAATTCTTCACAGAAACACTTATTAGTAGATCCAAAGATAATATCATCAACATAGATTTGGCATACAAATAAATGATCATCAAAGTGTTTTGTGAATAGTGTATAACCAGCTTTTCCAATTTTAAGTCTATTTTGAGTCAGAAAATCTCTAAGGCACTCATACCAAGCTCGAGGAGATTGTTTGAGGCCATAGAGAGCCTTACGTAGTTTATAGACATGGCTGGGGTACTCTTGATCTTCAAATCCTAGTGGCTGCTCCACATACACTTCCTCTTTGATCGAACTGTGGAGGAAGGCACTTTGACGTTCATTTGATACAACTTGAAATTATGGTGAGTAGCATATGCCAATAAAATACGAATGGACTCAAGTCTAGCTATGGGAGCGAAAGTTTTGACGAAGTCCAAACCTTCGACTTGTGAGTAACCTTTAGCCACAAGTCTCGCTTTATTTCTCGTTACCACTCCATGTTCATCTTGTTTGTTTCGAAAGACCCATTTGGTTCCAACGATGTTCGCCTTTGGTCTTTCCACCAGTTCCCACACTTCAATTCTCTTGAAGTTGTTCAACTCCTCTTGCATTGCCATCACCCAATCTAGATCTTTTAAGGCTTCTTCTACCCTGTATGGTTTCATAAAAGATACAAAGGAGTAATATTCACAAAAATTTGCAATGCGAGATCTAGTAGTTACTCCCTTAGCAATATCTCCAATGATGTTGTTGACGGGATGATCTCTTTGCACACTCTGATGTACTCTTGGGTGAGGGACTTGTGAAGTTGCTAGCTCTTCATTGTCCTCATTGTCATTGTATCCCCCTAAATCATTGCTTCTGTGGTTGTATGGATCTTCTTGATCTTCCTAATTTTGATCTTGTGCATGAGCTCCCCCTTAATCTTTGCTTCCTTGTTGAGGTTCATCTTGCGCACTTGAGTCTTGTGGTTGCTCTTGAGGTAGAATATCACCAAGTGCCATTCTTCTCAATGCTTCACATGGCGCTTCTTCTTGATCTAGCACACTTTTACCAACTTTCTCCACTTGGGAGCCGTTAGTCTCATCGAACACTACATCACGTGCTACTTCAACAAAGCCAGATACTTTGTTGAAGACACGATCGGCGTAGGTGTTCGAATCATAACCGAGCAAGAACCCTTCATCAGATTTTTGAAGCGAACCTTGAAGTCCTCGGTTTCTTGTTCAGAATAAAACACTTACAACCAAAAACTTTGAAATATGAAACATTTGGCTTGGTACCGGTAAGAAGCTCATATGGTGTTTTCTTCAAGAGTCGGTGAAGATACAACTGATTTGTGGCATGACAAGCAATGTTCGCCGCTTCAGCACAAAACTGGTCTGATGTCTTGTATTCATCCAACATTGTCCTTGCCATTTCAATCAGTGTTCTGTTTTTTCCTTTCGGCCATCCCGTTTTGTTGAGGGGAGTAGGGTGCCGAAAACTTGTGCTTTATTCCTTCTTCATCAAGGTATTCCTCAACTTGTGTATTTTTGAATTATGTTCCGTTGTCACTTCTAATATTCTTCACGGTTGATGAGAATTCGTTTTGAGCTCTTTCCAAGAACTTCTTGAGGATTCCCTGAGTTTCTGATTTATCATACAAGAAAAATACCCAGGTGAATCTTGAAAAATCATCAACAATAACTAAACCGTATTTGTTACCAATGATACTTATGTAAGCAATTGGACCAAAAAGGTCCATGTGAAGAAGTTCCAGCGGTCTTGTAGTAGCCATCATGTTATTGGCAGGGTGCGGTGCTCCAACTTGTTTTCCCGCCTAGCAAGCGCTGCACGGCCTATCTTTCTCAAAGACAACATCCTTTAGACCTCAGATGTGACCACCTTACAGAAGTTTCTGCAGATTTCTCATCTCAAAATGGGCTAGCCGTCTATGCCACAACCATCCCATGTTAGTTTTAGCAACCAAGCAAGTGTTGAGTTTGGCTTTATCCTTGTTGAAGTCTACAAGATAAAGCTTTCCCTTCGACATTCCCTTGAATGCAATCGAGCCATCGCTTCTTCTAAAAATGGTCACACCCTCATTAGTGAATAAACAGTTATAACCTTGATCGCATACCTGAGATATTGATAGAAGGTTATAATCTAAAGAATCTATATGTAAAACATTCGAAAAGTATGTTGAGAAGATATTTCAATTTTACCGCTACCAAGGACCTTTCCTTCCCTGTTGTCTCCAATGTATATGCCCTCGCTTGGATTTACGTTGTGCTCATACTCCACAAACATATTCCTTTCTCCGATCATGTGATTGGTGCATCTGCTGTCTAGCACCCATTTTGATCTACCGGAGGAGTAGGCCTGCAAAACGGAATCATTCCTTGGTTTTAGGTACCCAAGCTTGCTTGGGTCCTCTCAGGTTAGTTACAAGAGTCTTGGGCACCCACACACAAGTTTTATAATTTTTGTGGCGTGGCCCTGCATATTTGGCAAACACATTTCCAACTTGGTCTTTCATAAGAACATAGGAAGCATCAAAGGTACGAAACAATATTTGCAGCTCAGATTCATGCGATTTTTCCTTAACAAAAGTGATTCTCTTCTTAGCGGGGATATTAGTTGAATGTGGCCTAGAGGGGGGGGGGGGTGAATAGGCCTTTTTGAAATTTGTCGGAACCTGCAACACTTAACAACCAGATCAAAACTCGAGATATCGGACTAGTCCGGTAAAGTGTGGACTAGTCCGATGTGTACCAACTAGGTTAATCAAGTTTGATCGATTAATTTGATTCTACAATGTATGCTGCGGAAATATACTTGTAATTGAAGTGTTGCACGATTATGGACTAGGGTATATCACAATTCAATCTTATATCTAATGATTCAACGTAAAGTAAGCAATATTGATTGAAACCCTAGATTGATATGATGTATAAGAACGATGAACACAAAGTAAGAACACAAGCAATTTATCCCGTGTTTCGGTTCCCACAGAGGCAACCTACGTCCACGTTGAGAAGTCCACAAAAGGACCGGGTCTTCTCCAACCCTACCCTCATTAGATCGCCACAAAGGCGAATCCTCTTCTCTTATCACAAAGGGTAAATAACCAAATTCAAGGGGCCTTCTCACACGTTGAGGGCTCCCCTAGATTACAATGAGAACTCCACCAAGAAGAAACTCAAAAGACTACAATTAAAATCACAGGAGTGTGTTGGGGAATCAAACCAAGAGCTCAAGAGTGATGAATCGTGTCTCTCCAATGTGCCAAAGTGTATCCTCAAGGGATTGATCTTTTTGGCTTTGATTTCGTGGAGAGATGTGTTTTTGAGGCTCTTGGGAGGTGTGACGGTGCAGGGGGTCGAGAGAGATTAAAATTGGGCCATGCACATATATTTATATGGGGTTTCTAAAAGTGACCGTTAGGGTTTAGAAAGATTGGACTAGTCCGGTGTGCTGTGTGTAGCAAACCCTAAGTGTCTGGAAATATTGGACTAGTCCGGCTAGGAGCGGACTTGTCCGATTTCGCTTCTGGAATTCTTCGGACTAGTCCGATAGTCATCGGACTTGTCCGGATCAGTGAAACCCTAAGTGAATTGGGTGACAAGTCCGCACTTGGAGTACTTGTCCAATTTAGGTTAGAGGGTTTTCGGACTAGTCCGTGCCAATATCATACTTGTCCGATTTAGATCAGAATGATATCGGACTAGTCTGTTGTCTGATCGGACTTGTCCGATTTTGTGCAACTTGTGAAGTGCTTTGAGGACTAGTCCGCACTGGGGAGGACTAGTCCGATTCTAGTCAGAGAGATATCGGACTAGTCTGTGGTGATATCGGACTTGTTCGATCTTGTGCAGAGAGATATCAGACTAGTCCGGTGTCAGTCGGACTAGTCCGGTCCTGTATAAATTTGTGCAATGTGTGTGTTTATTTGTGTTTGAGCTCTTGGGGTGTGTTTCCTTAACACACTCCACACACAATGATCTACTATACTTGTTCCTTGAGCTCTTTTCCACATTGCTCCTCATTCTCCCTTCTATTTGGCACTTTGCTTATTTTCCCATTAAAATATGTGCTCATCTCAACAAATTGGTTAGGATCTCATTTGCTTGTCATAAATCATCCAAAACCCACAAGGGATTCCTGGATGCACTTTCAATCTCCCCCTTTTTGGTGATTGATGACAACCAATTGAGATTTCACAAAATATGATAAAAAGTTGAGATTTTCATAAAGTATGCACATATGAGTTTAAAATACATCAAGCAATGAAACCATGATCCATATGTGCATTCTTTATGGTGGGATGCATAACTAAGTGCATTGAAAAAATAATCATGAAGAGAATGACATAATTGACATTAACATACCAACAACAAGCATATATGTCATTCTAGGAGCAAAATCATAGATTTCATAGATTAATTCACAAGTAGTTTAAAAACATTGCATAACAGGACCATAATTATCATAAGAGCATATTAAACAGTTTACAACCCACAAAATAGACAAAAAGCACAAAGGAAGCTCTCTCCTTGCATCCTACAGCTTAAGACCTAAGACCTAAGACTCCCCCTCAATCTCTCCCCCTTTGGCATCAAGACACCAAAAAGAAGGAGAGAAGGGACCTAAAGTCTTCACGCCTCGCTGTCGGTCCTCTCATCGTCTTCATCTTCATCTTCGAGCTGATGAGGAGGAGGAGGAGGTGCAGAGCCACTCGAGTCCCCAATGCCAAAGTAGGCAAGCTCGGAGGGGGTCAAGGGCCTGAGCTCGGTGAAGTCAAAGTCGGAATCATCAGAGATTACTGGAGATCCAATGGGCTCAATCTCCAGTTTCTGGCAAATCTGCTTCACGTTTGCCTTGGCATACTTCATGTCTTCCTTTCTTCTCTTGTTAAGCTTGTGAGCCTTCACCTTGGACTTTTTGCAGGAAGCAAAGATAGCAGCCAAGTACTTGAATATGCCACTTGCAGATCCTTTTTGAGGAGCTACCCTAGTGGCAGGGGCAGCCCTAGCACCAGCACTGGCTCTCGCTGGAGCCTCAGGACTGGAGGCCGGAGACGAAGCAGCCTATATGCTTGGCTTTTGAGGCATCCGTGGCCTCAAAGGAAGCTGCTCCACATCTTTGATGAATTCAATTTTAGTGAATTTCTCAATCATGAACATAAGATACGGAGCATAGCCACATGACATATTGGGTGTGCAAGAGATGTTGACCATGTCCTTCCAGATATAGTTAGCCACATCAAACTTGCGGTCCTTGCTTGTGACCCTCATCAGGGTCCGGAGGTAGCCCTGCACACTCCCAACATCCCCATCCTTGGGGGCAATTGTCGTCCTCAAAACTCTGTTCAACACCACAAAGAATGGCTTCATGTTCTTCGTGGAGGGAGGGTTGAAATTGGAGTTGGGCTCATAGAGGAATTTCATCTTATCCTTCTCAATGACACCTATATTGTGGATGACCAAGTTGTCATGGCTTGAGGTGTCAAGGTGCAGCAGGCTTGCAAAGTCTTCATAGGTTATACTGTACTTGGATCCGTGAGACATCCAAGTAACACTCTCTTCATCATCACCAGAGAAATAGCAAGTCACAAAGAATTGCACTATGACCTCATCATTCCAATTGTTCCTGAAGGCAAAAAGATCCTTCAGGCCATGCCTCTCAATTGCTTCCACCACTTCAACAAATGGTGAGCAGCCCTTCTTCTCAAAATGTGCCCAATCAATCCATTGGCTCCGCACTACAGGTGTCTTCATGGGAAGGTACACAGACTTGTAGTAATCTGGATGGAAATTGCTCTAAAATCTTCCATCCACAGCTTGCTTCGGGCGGCCATACCAATCAACATTTCTGAATTTTGCAGCCGACTCACTGCCATTCCCATTGAACCTTTCTTCTGCCGGATCCAGAGCCCCTTGCTTTGGAGCTGACATCTTCAGGGGGCCAATCGAGCCCGTTGCTATCCCCTTGCCCTTTCCCTTGGCTAGGTGGGCACTGGTCGAGCTAGGGCCACCACTGGCGGAGGCCCTGGAAGCAGGCACCTTTCGTCGATCCACCCTCTTTTGAGACTGAGGAGGAGAGGGGGCTGGCTCGGAAGGTCGCTTCTTGCTTTGGTCCGTCGAAGACCGAAGCGGGGCTTCTTGGGCCATCTCGGCTTCGAAGTCCGAAGCTTCATCATGAGAGATCGACATGCCCTGAGAATGGATTATACAAAGTATGGATAAGCATGGATGACAATGGATTGAATGGATGACAAGAGAATTTGCATTGAGGAATTGAAGGTTAGGGTTGAGTTCAAAAAAATCGGACTTGTCCGGTGTACAGGCACGAACTAGTCCAGGTGATCGGACTTGTCCGTGCATGGACCGGACTAGTCCGGTATTCATCCTCAAAAAACTAAATTATGAGACAAATGGACTTTATCAATGCAAAATTAGCCTAAAACCAATGTAATACATCAAGGACACTAGTATTAGGTGAAAGAAGCTAGGCTATTCGATCAACAATGAAGAAAATAGGGATTTTTAGGTTTTGGGCAAAAATTACCGAAGAAATTGCTTGAAACTTGGAGATGAGGGTGTTGAAGGTCGGACAAGTCCGTGAACTTCAATCCCTATGCGATGAAGATCAAATTCCACCCAAACTTGCGAAGTTTCGATGGAGAAATCAAGGAATCGCCTTGGGAGCTCGAGCGCGGAGAGAGAGAAGCTTGAGGCAAGTTGTGAGGGTGAGGGAATTAGGGTTTGGCAGTGGCTAGGGTTATGGACATGAAAAATTGGACAAGTCTGTAGGAGAACGGATGAGTCCGAACTTTTCCAGAGGCTATATCGGACTAGTCCATGGTCTACTGGACTAGTCCGGCCTAACCGGCGCTCTGTGGACTAGTCTGCATGGGCGGACTAGTCTGGGTAACCACGGACTAGTCCGTGGTCACCAGGGAAGAATTTATTAGCCCATTCATATATATTTGAAGGTACATATCTAGAGAAATAGGGAGGCAAATCAAATCAAATAATCTTGATGAATATGATCAGGAAGCATACACCAATCAAGCAATGACCATAATTCACCAAGATCTAGTAATTAACATAGTTTTTCGGGGAAAATTGAGAGAGATGATTTTCACAATCCAATCAACATATTTTGAAGAATTCATATAGGTATGCAAAATTTCAAGCCACATTCCGAGCATCAAGGATGTTTAGTTCATTTCGAAGCTTGCAAAAGCGTTTTTCATCAAGTGGCTTGATGAATATGTCGGCCAATTGTTTTTCGGTGTTGACATGGGAAATGTCTATATCTCCTTTCATGGAGTGGTCTCTCAAGAAGTGATGCCGAATGAATATGTGGTTGGTTCTAGAGTGCTCAACTGTATTATGGGCAATTTTAATGGCACTCTCATTGTCACAAAGGAGTGAAATACGGTTCATATTGTAACCGTAATCCCTTAGAGTTCGTTGCATCCAAAGGAGTTGTGCACAACAACTTCCGACTGCAACATACTCCGCTTCAGCTGTGGATAAGGCAATGGAGTTTTGTTTCTTGGAGGACCAAGAAACTAGGGATCTACCTAGGAATTGGCATGTGCCGGAGGTATTTTTTCTATCTAATTTGAATCTGGCATAATCTGCATCAGAGTAACCAATGAGATTGAATTTTGAGCCTTTTGGGTACCAAAGACCAAGGTTGGGTGTATGAACTAAATATCGCAAGATTCTCTTAACGAATGTCAAATGACACTCTTTTGGGTTGGCTTGAAACCTTGCACACAAGCATACACTCAACATAATGTCTGGCTTAAATGCACATAAATAGAGTAGAGATCCAAACGTAGAGCGATATACCTTTTGGTCGACACTAGGTCCATCTTCATTGAGATCCAAGGTCACCATTCGTTGCCATGGGAGTCTATATGGACTTCGCCTTGTCCATTCCAAACTTCTTGAGTATGTCTTGAGTGTATTTCGTTTGGCTTATGAATGTCCCTTCCTTTTGTTGCCTCACTTGGAATCCCAAGAAGTACTTTAGCTCTCCCATCATAGACATCTCAAATCTGCCTGTCATAATTTTACTAAATTCCTCACAAAAAGATTTGTTAGTTGAACCAAATATTATGTCATCAACATAAATTTGACAAACAAAAAGATCATCGTCAAAATTCTTTGTAAACAATGTATAATCTATTTTACCAATCTTAAAGCCATTTTCAATTAAGAAATCTCTAAGACACTCATACCAAGCTCTAGGAGCTTGTTTGAGGCCGTAGAGAGCCTTACGCAATTTAAATATGTGGTTGGGGAACTCTTCACTCAAACCCGGTGGGTTACTCCACATACACCTCCTCCTTGATTGGTCCATTTAGGAAGGCGCTTTTCACATCCATTTGATAGAGCTTCGACTTGTGAATACCCTTTGGCCAAAAGTCGTGCCTTGTTCCTTGTCACCACCCCGTGTTCGTCTTGTTTGTTGTGGAAGACCCATTTGGTAACGACGACGTTGGATTTGGGTCTTTCGACTAGTTCCCACACCTCGTTTCTCTTGAAATTGTTGAGTTCTTCTTGCATGGCAACTACCCAGTCCGGATCCTTCAATGCATCCTCAACCCTGCGTGGTTCCAAAAAGGACACAAATGAGTAATGCTCCCAAAAATTAGCTATGCGAGATCTAGTAGTTACTTCCTTTTGGATGTCACCGATGATGTTGTCGATTGGGTGATCCCTTTGGACGCATTGGTGTACCCTTGGGTGTGGTACTTGCTGTCTTGAATCTTCATGATGATCTTCTTCTCCCCCTAAAGCATTGCCCTCATTGACTTGTTGACCATCTTCACTTTCTTGAGGTTGATCTTGTATGGAGGCTCCCCCTTGATCATAGGTCTCCTCTTGTGGTTCGTTTTCCTCATTCATATGTAGAGGTGGCTCTTGTGGTCGAATTTCGCCTAACGCCATTCTTCTCAATGCTTGACAAGGGGCTTCTTCTTTATCTAGCATACATGGATCAACTTGCTCCTTTTGGGAGCCATTAGTTTCATCGAACACTACGTCACGTGCTACTTCAACAAGTCGAGAGGTCTTGTTGAAAACACGATAGGTGTAAGTGTTCGAATCATAACCAAGCAAGAAACCTTTATCGAACTTTGAAGCGAACTTTGAAGTCCTAGGCTTCTTGTTTAAAATATAGCATGGGGAACCAAAAACTCGAAAATATGAAATATTAGGCTTGTTACCGGTAAGTAGCTCATAGGATGTCTTCTTGAGTAGTCAATGAAGATAAAGTCGATTTATGGCGTGGCGAGCGGTGTTAATCGCTTCCGCCCAAAATCGATCCGAAGTCTTGTACTCATCAAGCATTGTTCTTGCCATCTCTATGAGAGTTCGGTTCTTTCTTTTAGCAACTCTATTTTGTTGAGGGGAGTACGGAGCTGAAAACTCGTGCTTTATGCCTTCTTCATCTAGGTACTCCTCCACTTGTGTGTTCTTGAAATTTATGCCGTTGTTGCTTCGAATGTTCTTGATTGTCAATGAGAATTCATTTTGAGCTCGCTTGAAGAACTTCTTGAGTATTCCTTGTGTTTCTGACTTATCATGCAAAAAGAAAACCCAAGTGAAGTGAGAAAAATCATCAACAACTACTAAACCATATTTGTTACCGCCGATGCTTATGTAAGCAATTGGTCCAAATAAGTCCATGTGAAGTAGTTCAAGCAGTCTTGTTGTAGTCATGGTGTTCTTTGCGGGGTGAGGTGCTCCAACTTGTTTCCCGGCTTGGCACGCGCTACAAGGCCTGTCTTTCTCAAAAAAAAACATCCTTCAAACCTAAGATGTGATCGCCCTTGAGGAGTTTTTGAAGGTTCCTCATACCAACATGCGCTAGCCGTCTATGCCATAGCCAACCCATATTGGTCTTTGCAATCAAGCATATGCCAAGTTCAGCTTTATCTTTGTTGAAGTCAACAAGATAGAGCTTTCCCTTTAACATACCCTTGAATGCAATGGAACCATCACTCCTCCTAGAGATGGTCACACCCTTGTTAGTGAACAAGCAATTATAACCTTTGTCACATAATTGAGATATGGACAGCAGGTTATAATCTAAGGAATCTACATGTAATACGTGAGAAAGAGTGTGTTAGTACCAAGCACCTTTCCTTGACTATTGTCTCCAAAGTAGATGCCCTCGCTGGGATCCTCATTTGCTTCATATTCAACAAACATCCTCCTTTATCCGGTCATATGGTTGGTGCAGCCATTGTCTAGCACCCATTTAGATCCACCGGAGGAATAGGCCTGCAAAAACAAATTATGCTTTGGTTTTAGGTACCCAAGCTTGCTTGGGTCCTATTAGGTTAGTCACAAGGGATTTGGGCACCCACACATGAGATTTGGTGTTCTCATGGTGTGGCCCAACATAATGATCATAAACCTTTCCATAATTACATCTCTTTAAGACATAAGGTGCATTGAAAGTTCTGAATAGTAACTTTTGTTGTTTATATACAGGACCAGTCGGGGAGGCTGGACTTGTCCAGAGTACCGGACTTGTCTGGACCCTGACTGGACTAGTCCGGTGGTCATTCGTGTTGTATTCATTAATTTTTGATTTTTTAGTTTGAAAGTGTCCTCCCTTTACAATGATATTGCTATCCCTGTTATTCTTATGGCTTCTAGCTTGTTGCTTTTAACCATAAGAGTAACCAATGCCATATTTGATATTTGGAGGTCTTGTGACCAAGTATGCACTACGTGCATATTTGATCTTCTCCCTGTCAAATATGCCATTTTGTGCAGGATGCTTGTCCTTGGTAGAGGTTGGCTTGTCTTTCAAACTGATGTCAACCTTATCACATGTACAAGTGGAAGCAACTTCAGTTTTAATGGGTTGAGAAGGTGAACTTGAAGAGGATGAAGGGTCACCTTGCTTGAGTGACTCAACTTGCACTTCAAGGATCTTGTTAACCTTGATTAGGTTAGCAAGTTCTTCCTTGATTGCAACATTTGAGTCGTTTAACTCCAAGCAACCTTCCTTGCTTGAAGCTAACTCAATCTCTAGTGACTTGCTTCGCTCCTTTTCAAGCTCTAGAAGTTTGTCAAGTTCGACATATTCCTCCTTTTGGGAGACAATCATGTCTTCTTGATGGTGTATTAACCTCTCCTTCTCAACAAGTTGATCAAGTAAAAATTTCATTTTAGTGGCTGTTTTCTTATCTAATCCAATAAGCATATCTTCATTATCACTAGCAATGTCGCTATCACTAGAATAGGAATGTATGGAGGAGGGTTTTGTTGTTACCTTGTGTTTACCTTCTTTTGCCATGAGGCAAGTGTCGTTCCCCTTCCATGCGTCGAGTGTAGGGAAGAGATTAGACTTCTTGGATGTCTTCTCGATGGCTATGCTAGCCATCTCTTCTTCTGATGATGATGAGGACTCATCATTTGAGTCCCAATCTTTCCCTATGTGCGCTTGTTCGGCTTGTTTCTTCTTCTTTAAGAATTTCTTGGGTTGAGGCTTGACTTCTTTGGTCTTCTTCTTGTTCTCTTCATATGGGCAATCAACTATAAAGTAGCTATACTGACCACAATTATAGCATGCCCGCCTCAACTTTGGCTTTGTTCTTTCTTTGTATTTTCCTTCACTTGATTTAGCGCCTTGTCTCTTCTTCATCATTTTCTTGAATTTCTTCATAAATAATATCATGTCATCTTCATCTAGTCACTGCTTTCATCATCACTGTCTTCTTCTAGTTGTGCTTCTCGTGCTTCATTAGATAAGGGCTTGAGGGTGGACTTCAAAGCAACCCCTTTCTTCTTTGCCGAAGTGAGGTCGGCAATTTCCTTGACATGCTTCGCTTGCTTTTCCATCATCTCGAAATTGATGATTTTTCCAAGTATCTCATCCGGAGTCGTCCTCTTGTATCCGGGGCTTTCTCTAATCATGGAGCATAAGGTGACGTTGCAAGGCGTGAAAGCTCTAAGGATGAGCGTTACCACCTCATGGTCGTTCCACTTCTTGCTTCTGTATGATCGAACCTTGTTGACGAGCATCTTAAGACGGTTGTACATATCTTGAGGTGACTCATCTTCTTCGATTTTGAATCTTCCCAATTCGCCCTCGATCATTTCGATCTTTGCTTCACGCACGTGACGATCACCTTCATGTGCAGTTTGTAATGTGTCCCAGATCTCCTTTGCAATCTCGAGTCCATCCACCTTGGTGAACTCATCCCGACTGAGCGAAGAGGTAATGGTTGTCGCGTCTTGAGCATTTCGATGAATTGCCTGCTCTTGGCTTGGTGTGAGCTCTTCGTCGTCGTCCGGGATATCTATCCATGTGCACACAATATGCCACAGACTTGGATTGAGAGAAATTAGATGCATTTTCATATTTTGCCTCCACATTGAGTAATCATTTCCATCGAAGTGTGGGGCTTTTCCTAGAGGGATGTATAAATAATGATCATTGCTGGAATTAAGACGATCATAGTTGAAAGGATATCGGGAGTAGTCGGTGTGACTACTCCCCTTCTTCTTCTTTTCATCTTCGACTTTCACTTTCCCTTTGCAAAGACTCTTCTTTCTTAGGAGCACCTTTAGTTCAAGCGTCTCCTCATCATCATCATCGAAGTCTTGAATGGCTTCGAGGAGCTTTTCCACTTTCTGATTCTTGTCATTATCAATCTTTGTTGCTCTTATGTACGTCCTTCATGTCTGACATGATCTCTTCGAGCGATTAGTTTCTTTCTTGAAGAACCAGGCTCTGATACCAATTGAATGTGGCCTAGAGGGGGGTGAATAGGCCTTTTGGAAATTTGTCGGAATCTACAACACTTAACAACCAGATCAAAACTCGAGATATCGGACTAGTGCGGTAAAGTGCGGACTAGTCCGATGTGTACCGACTAGGTTAATCAAGTTTGATCGATTAATTTGATTCTACAACGTATGCAACGGAAATATACTTGTAATTGAAGTGTTGCACGATTATGGACTAGAGTATATCACAATTCAATCTTATATCTAATGATTCAACGTAAAGTAAGCAATATTGATTGAAACCCTAGATTGATATGATGTATAAGAACGATGTACACAAAGTAAGAACACAAGCAATTTATCCCGTGGTTCAGTTCCCACAGAGGCAACCTACATCCACGTTGAGGAGTCCACAAAAGGATTGGGTCTTCTCCAACCCTACCCACGTCGGATTGCCACAAAGGCCAATCCTCTTCTCTTATCACAAATGGTAAATAACCGAATTCAAGGGGCCTTCTCACACTTTGAGGGTCCCCCTAGATTACAATGAGAACTCCACCAAGAACACACTCAAAAGATTACAATTAAAATCACAAGAGTGTGTTAGGGAATCAAACCAAGAGCTCAAGAGTGATGATCATTTCTCTCCAATGTTCCAAAGTGTATCCTCAAGGGATTTATCTTTTTGGCTTTTGATTTCGTGGAGAGATTTGTTTTTGAGGCTCTTGGGAGGTGTGACGGCACAGGGGGTCGAGAGAGATTAAAGTTGGGCCATGCACATCTATTTATATGGGGTTTCTAAAAGTGACCGTTAGGGTTTAGAAAGATCGGACTAGTCCATGGTGGACACCGAACTAGTCCGGTGTGCTGTGTGTAGCAAACCCTAAGTGTCCCGAAATATCGAACTTGTCCAATTTCGCTTCTGGAAATCTTAAGACTAGTCCGATAGTCATCGGACTTGTCCGGATCAGTGAAACCCTAAGTGAATTGGGTGACATGTCCACACTTGGAGGACTTGTCCGATTTAGGTAAGAGGGTTTTCGTACTAGTCCGTGTCAATATCGGACTTGTCCAATTTAGATCAGAATGATATCGGACTAGTCCGTTGTGTGATCGAACTTGTCCGATTTTGTGCAACTTGTGAAGTGCTTTGAGGACTAGTCCGCACTGGGGAGGACTAGTCTGATTCTAGTCAGAGAGATATCGGACTAGTCTGTGGTGATATCGTACTTGTCCGATCTTGTGCAGAGAGATATTGGACTAGTCCGGTGTCAATCGGACTAGTTCGGTCCTGTATAAATTTGTGCAATGTGTGTGTTTATTTGTGTTTGAGCTCTTGGGGTGTGTTTCCTTAACACACTCCACACACAGTGATCTACTATACTTGTTCCTTGAGCTCTTTTCCACATTGCTCCTCATTCTCCTTTCTTTTTGGCACTTTTCTTATTTCCTCATTAAAATATGTGCTCATCTAAACAAAGTGGTTAGGATCTCATTTGCTTGTCATAAATCATCCAAAACCCACAAGGGATTCCTAGATGCACTTTCATTAGTGGACATGTTTTTTTCTTGTCAAATCCAAGACCATCTCTGACGTTAGGAGGTCTAGTGACCATATATGCACTACATGCATATTTGATCTTCTCCTTGTCAAAGATGCCACTTTGGGAAGGATGTGCTGCATGAGAAGTAGAAGAATCAGGTTTCACAACATTTTTCTTAATAGAACATTCGCAAGTTGCAATAGTTGTCGAACTTACACCTTTGGAAGCTGAGCTTTTGGAGGAAGAGGAGTCACTTTGCTTGAGCAACTCAACTTGCACCTCAAGAATCTTGTTAACTTTTGACAAGTTAGCAAGTTAATCCTAGATTGCAATGTGTGAGTCTTCTAGCTTTGAGTAAGTTTCCTTACTCAAGGATGCTCATGCTCAAGTGACTTGTTCTTCTCTCTTTGGAGCTCAAGGAGTTTCTCAACCTCTTGATATCTCTTCCTTTCACGGATGAGCATATCTTCTTGTCGGTTGACAAACTCCTCCTTCTCAAAGATTTCATTTGACAATGTTTTCATTTTCTTTAGTGCAGTTTTACTTAATACCCTAAACATCTCCTTATTTTCACTAGAGCTATCAAAATCATCAATAGAGGAATTTACGAAGAGGGAGTAATTCGAACCTATTTCTTGCCCTCTTTGGCCATAAGGCAAGTGTGATTGTGTGTGTCCCGTCCTCCCATGTTTGGGAAGAGTGTAGATCTCTTGGTGGGTTTCTTGATGGCAATGGTGGCCATCTCCTCTTCTTCATTGGAGGAGGACTCATCATTTGAATCCCATTCCTTGCCTATGTAAGACCTATGTGTGCTGAATACATTGGCTTTGACAATAAAAGATTTGAATGCTGCCATAACGTATTTTTAGCAAGGTCTGACTCTAGCTCCGAGCTTCTGTAAGGTCCAAAAATAGGTCCGACTTTCTTTGTCTAGATTTGACATGTTTTTGGGTAGCTCTGGTGAGCTTTCTCTTTAGCTCTGGCATGTCTTTGATAGCTCTGGCATGTCCTTGTTAAGCTCCGATATGTTTTGCTAGGTCCGACTTATGTTGGTTGGCTCCGACATGTTTTTCTAGCTCCGATTTTTGGGATGACTAGTTCCAACTAGTTTTGGTTAGCTCCGGCGCTAGGTCCGACTAGCTTTGGTTAGCTCTGGTACTAAGGTCCGACTAGTTTTGGTTATCTCCAGTGCTAGGTCTGACTAGCTTTGGTAGGCTCCGGCGCTAGTTTGTGCTAGCTTTTGTAAGCTCCGGCTCAAGCTCCGGTTAGCTTTGGCAAGGTTCAGAGCTTGATCGCAATGTTCCTGCTTTTACTATGAAATGTTTCGAACTTGCTTTACATGATCAGATCACTTTTGTACCTCACGACATCAAGACCGGACATACAATTTAGCGTATGTCTTTGTGCACGATTTCAAGCCTCCCCACATGCTTCACATCGTCAAGCCATCAAATGGATTCTCAGGTACTTACATGGAACTCAAGAATTTGACATTTTTCTTCCTTCCTCCTCAACCATTACTTTGAAAGCTTTTTCCGGTGCTGATTTTGGAGGTTGTAGGATTGATAGGAAAAGTACTTCCGGTGCTTGTCATTTTCTTGGTAATTCACTTGTTGCATGGTCATCCAGAAAACAAAGTTCGGTTGCACAATCCACCGCCGAATCTGAATATGTAGTTGCTGCTAGTGCTTGCTCACAAATTCTTTGGATTGTTCAAACACTTAAGGACTATGGGGTTGATCTAGATAGTGTTCCACTATTTTGTGATAACACTTGTGCCATTTTCATTGCAAAAAACTCTCTGCAACATTCTAGAACTAAGAAAATTGATATTAGGTATCAATTTCTCTGTGATAATGTTGAAAAAGGAAACATTATGCTTCACCATGTAGATATCAAACAACAATTGGCTGAAATTTTTACAAAACCTTTGGATTTCACTCGTTTTTGTTTCATTCGTAGTGAAATAGGGGTTATGCATTCTCATGGCTTACATTGAGGGGGAGTTTTGAAACTTGGGAAGTCTATGTATGAATCTGAACTTAAAATAATATGATCATAGTATTTCATACATATATGACTTTGTGATTCCTTTTACATGCTGAAAGTTCTTACTACATTACTCGTGTTATACATTTTGTAGTTTTTGCCATGCCTATTAATTGGAATAATTACTTACACTAAATCTGGTCATGGTCGAACCTTCTTTCTGTTTTGAACTTGTTGCATGCTCACAAGTGCTTTTAATAATGAAAAATTAATCAATCAACTATTCACATGTTGAGCTTTTATGATCAAATAAAAATGAGAGAAAATCAAGAGAATATGCATGCATCACACTTCTTCTTTTGAGATGGCTAATCATTGCACTTAGATATGAACTTGGAAGAAGTTGTGTATGACTAAAACCATGTCCTTAAGCTTCTGATTGTCAAATGACATATGCTTGGCTTGGTTGGTTAGAATAAGGCAGATGCACATATAATCTCATGCAAATATCATATGATCTAAATTTATGCTTTGAAAAATAATAAAATGCAGCAACAAGTGTCATGCCTTCAGGTTTTAAAATAGTTAAGTTTGTGAGATCATGACTTGTTTAAATTGAATATTACATTTGATCTCTAGCATGGCTTACACTACTTTATGTATCTCATTGAGGTGATAGTGTATGTTACTTGATAGTATGACTTGGATGAGCTTTGTTTTATATGTATATGTTATAATATGCTCATAAAAATTAAAATTTCTCTTTTGAACCTTGCTGAATACATTGTCAAAGGGGGAGAGATAATACGGAGAAATATGTATAGAGGCGAAATTTATTTCTATCTCATTTTATTTTCAAAAAGGGGGAAAATTGTTCTCAAAACTTTTCATGCCAATGTTTGGATTTAAATGGTATTGCCAATGCATTCATCAAGGGGGAGATTGTGAGAGCTATGTGTTCTGAATACATTAACTTTGACAATAAAAGTTTTGAATGCTGCCATAACGTCTTTTTAGCAAGGTCCGACTCAAACTCCGAGCTTCTGCAAGGTCCGACAATAGGTCTGACTTTCTTTGTCTAGATCCGACATGTTTTTGGGTAGCTCCAGTGAGCTTTGTCTTTAGCTCCTGCATGTCTTTGATAGCTCCGGCATGTCCTTGTTAAGCTCTAATATGTTTTGCTAGGTTCGACTTATGTTGGTTGGCTTTGACATGTTTTTTTATCTCCGACTTTTGGGATGACTAGTTCCGACTAGCTTTGGTTAGCTCCGGCGCTAGGTCCGACTAGCTTTGGTTAGCTCCGGCACTAAGGTCCGACTAGTTTTGGTTAGCTCCAGCGCTAAGTCCGACTAGCTTTAGTAAGCTCCAGCGCTAGGTTGTACTAGCTTTTGTAAGCTCTAGCTCAAGCTCCGGTTAGCTTTGGCAAGGTTCAGAGCTTGATCGCAATGTGCCTGCTTTCACTATGAAATTTTTCAAACTTGCTTTACATTGTTGGAAAGATTTCTTAGTATTCATTTGCTAAGTTTTTTGTGTGTTTTGGTTGATATGGCTGATATCGTTTTGATATGCTTTGCAACATGCTTATGTGAGGTGCTCACGTAAGGTGTTGTGTTTAGAACTGACTTGAGTCAAGTCGCGGACTTGGGCTCGTACAGATTGGTTGTTTGTTCATGTGCAGGTGTTGCTTGATTTCAAGTCAAGGCTGGTGACGGGATCTTTTGGACTAGTCTCAGGGAGGAGATGAGGTTCCAACAACCAAATTCAGGAGGAATTGTGGTTGAGCGAGTCAGGAGGTCACGCGGGATGATTGAATCAAGGGTAGTGCATATGAAGGTTACTGGACATCGAAGGAAGGTGTTTGCACATATTCATGCGGTGCATGACGTGGCAACATGGTTCTGAAGATGGTTTATGGATGGGAAGATCTGGTTGGAAGGATCAGATCGTATCGGTTGATGACTTTGGCTGTGGCGGAGTCGGTTCACTACAGGAAACCCGACGATTTGCGACGGTCGGGGCCGCCGCAAATAAGCCATATGCCGTCGCAAATAAGCAATATGCGACGCTTTTCTTATTTGCGACGGTTTTTGGCCATCGCAAATAAGTCATCGCA
The DNA here is from genome assembly GCA_036927565.1 of Tuctoria greenei. Classification (NCBI taxonomy): domain Eukaryota; kingdom Viridiplantae; phylum Streptophyta; class Magnoliopsida; order Poales; family Poaceae; genus Tuctoria; species Tuctoria greenei. The sequence continues at coordinate 31,797,290 of JAYESD010000004.1, forward strand.
ATTAAGGTTATTTGCGACGACTACCGTCGCAAATAAGCTTAATTGTGATGGCTAGCAGCGGCCGTCGCAAGTTACTGTCGTGGGCCGGTGGGCCCCACGATAGTATTTGTGACGGCAAGGCCGTTGCAATTAAAGCTTATTTGCGACGGCCGAGCCATCGCAAATAGAGGCACTTATTTGTGACAGTCTGGCCGTCGCAAATAAGTTCAGCCGGCAGGGCCCACGTGTCCTCCCCCGGGACCCACACTGCTATTTGCGACGGCCTAGCCGTCGCAAATAGCAGTGGCTTAATTGCGACGGCCCGGAACCTTATTTGCGACGATACTGTATAAAAAGCCATCGCAAATAAGGTTTTTTATTTTTAAAAAAAAAACTGAAAATGTTAAGCGGCTTGATGGCCAGAATCACAGAACAGGCAATATTCATCACAACAAATCACAAACAGTTTCAAAACACATCACACACATCGTCCAAACATCGCATCAACATCAACAAACTAAACATGGGCTCACTCGCCCATCTGACCTCCGTATCCACCTCCAGAGCCACCTTCGAAGTCGAAGTCGTCGTCGCGCCTCATTCCAGGTGGCGGTAGCGACGGCGATGACGTTTGTGCAGCCGTCGCGGATCCCTGCAATTAATAAAACTTAGAGTTAGAATATAAATGCATCAACATCTCTCTACCTCCCTTCCTATCCCTCTATCTTCATCTAGATCACCCTCTCTTCCTCTCTCTTTTCATTTCTCTCTTTCTCTCGCACTATATCTTTCTCTCTCACTCTATCTCTCTATTGCTATCCTTTTCCCTCTATCTCCATCTACATCTCCCTCCCTCTATCTTTCCCTCTCTCTATCTCCATCTACATCTTACCTCTCTCTTCATTCCCCTCCTACTCTATCTAACTATTTTTCACTCTTTCTTTTGTCTCTCTCTTTCTTCTCTCTTTCTTTCTTCTATCTCGATCCTTTTCTTCTATATAACTATCTCCCTATTTCTTCTATCTCAATCTTTTTACACTGAAGAAGAAGGATTACATAGAAAATTACCTGACTCGCAGAATAAGGATCGCCTGGAAGGACCAGTAGTAGTACCGCTAGCTGGATCCCCAGACCTTGCGCCCGAGCCATGGCCTGTCATTGCAAACATTAAATGCTATCTATTAGTAAGTCATTTACGCTGAATTAATGAGAACTTTAGTTTTTATTTGGTTAACTCCATTGCTTCCCGCATCTGCGCCAACGCTGCTGCCTGGGTTTGGATCGTGGCCTCCATCGCGATCCTTTGGCGTTCTGACTCCTCCTGTTGCCTGAAGAGGGACTGCATCTCAATGTCCCTCTGTGAGGCGCAACGACTAGTCGTGCCCACCGAAGAAGCCTGGGTGGAGCTGCCTCTCGCAGGTCTCCCTGTCCTCGAGTCAACAACTCCGTCGAATATGGCGAGCCTATAAAAAAGAGAGTCAGTAATATGAAATTGAAATATCTTGAATACTTTGAATTGTAAATGATATAATGACTTGTAAACTCACCTTCCATGTGCTTTTCCACCACTGCTTGCATACGCGGCTTGATGATCGATTGGTTGACGTTCCCAATCGAAATCCTCGCCGTGTATCTTCCTAGCCTCCCCCAGTACTTAGCCTGCAAAACAAGAAAACCGTGTAAGTTCAACAATATATATAGTTATATTTAATATGAATGATTTCTAAATTGCACCCCGTCGACTGAGAAGGGTCCCTGTGACCTCTCTTCCAGATCTCAGCAGGGGTCGGCGGCACCCCCGTCTCACGCTCCTGTCAATACGTGTTAGTACAAACAATATATTATGAATATATAAACATAAGTTACACACACTTACCATGCGTTTAGCTAAACGCAAGTGGTTATCTTGCCCGTGCCTGCTCTTCCCCTCAACCCCTCTGCAGTCTCGAGCCTTCTTGGACTTAGCTTTAAACTCATCGCTAGCTCAGTAGCGACAAAGGGTCCAAAATGCATCGGTCCGACCCTGCAACCAGCTCACGTGGCCCTGCACATAGTTGGATGTCGTTAAAAATACCATCGGAGAAATTATCAAAAAAAATACTTACTACACTCCATGTACCTGCGCGTACTCCTCCTCCATCAGGTGCATCTCGCTCGCTTGCCGGAAGTGTAGCACAGGCTGCTGGTTCGCCTTCAAGTGCTCATTAATAATTTGAACACGGGCGTTCGACAAAGCTTGTCGAAGCACCTTGACAGCGTTGTAGTGAAACACTCGCCTCACATCCTCAAACTGGCGATGGTCGTTCGGGTCCTCTAAAGTATATCTTACCTGCAATAAAGAATATATTGAAGAGATGTTCACTAAAAGAGTTTAAGAGTTGAAACTTAGAAACTTTTTTTAACATACTTACCATAAAATCAGCCCATACGGCCTCCTGAAGGTTGCCGTGCTCCTGGTGATGGACGCGTGCGTAGTCCTCCCACGAAAGAGCAGGCACCCCGTCGATGACCCCGAGATAGTGCAAACGCAATAAGGACCCGAGGACACTGTTCATCGGTCTGTGGTGTCTCTCACCGGTGAAAGTTGTGTCGTCCCAAACCCTGCAAGATATTTATTGATTGATTACTTAATTAACCAAAAGAAACTAAAATTGAACACTATAATTTTTATTACCTGTCTTCGACTGGACGAATCACGATCCTCTTTGAAGGGACCGCAAGAGGACTGACAAAGTGAGTCCTCCTCGTCCTCCGCGTCTGCTGGGGCGCCACATTAGGTGACCCAGACAGCTCCTCACTAGTCGAGTCAAAAGCCTCATGAACAGAAGGATCGCCAGCCAGGGGCTGGCTGGCCGAGGGCTGGCTCACCGAAGGGTAGCCACAGTCAACTGGCGCCGCAGCCTCTGAGTCAGCCGGTGAGGACTACAACATTCGAATGATTCATAAGTAAGTTTAATGTGAAATTGAATTTATAGAATTTTTCAAAAACGAGTGAAATTTACCTGTGACAAAGCTCTAGAACTGGTCTGAACGTGCCCCAGCAGCTGAGAGTGTCTACTGCCAGTCGACGAGGCACCAATGAAAGCGTCCTCAGGTCTAGAGGGGTAGAACCCCCTCGTCAGCGGCACCTTCTTACCCTTATTTGACGCCATCCTGTTTTAATTAGATAATCAGTAAATATGCAAATAAAATATACAAAATTCATGTTACTATCTTCAAGAAAACATTACTTGTAGTCACTTTCAAAATTCATCAACATCATTGTCATGTGCCTGTGCCCTACTACTTAAACTAGCCCAACGATCTTCCATCGTGGCCTGTTCTAATTTTTGTTTTCGCATATCATCTGCCTCTACATCTTCAACGTCTTCAACATCTCCAACTAATTGATCAAGTCCTGCACCAAGCTCGAATATAAAAGTGTCTGACAACTCTTCTTCTTGGTACACTTCTTCAACGTCTTCGCTATCATGGTAACCATCATCCCCAGGAGTATATAGCCGCTCACGAGGATTCACCTTATATACCACCCACCAAGCACTGAGCTTCGTGCATGGATAAGGTAGATAATACACTTGTTCAACTTGATGTGCAAGAACAAATGTATTGTAACCTCGTAGTTGGTCCTTATGTTTCACTTCCACCATTCCAAATTGGTTTTCTCGAGTTCCATGAGTGCGATCAAACCAGTCACAGTCAAAGAAGACAACTCGAAGGGTTTTATTTCCGGTAAAAGTAAATTCAAGTATTTTGTTAATGATTCCAAAATAATCGGTTAAATTCCCTTGAGTGTCCATTGCTCTCGTCATAACACCAGAATTTGATGTTGTCGCGAGAGGACGAAGAGCTTCAAAATGAGTTGTACGGAATTGGATGCCATTTACGTCATATCGACCATAGCTTCTAACATTCACCAATCCGATAGCTGCCGCAAATCTTCATGGACATTGTGAGTCTGACACTGTCATAAATGATCGTGAGTTAAAATAATACTTCTTTAATAATAGTAATTTATAATATATAGAAGACGAGAGAATATTACATAATCTCGAAACCAGGATAGGAAACTCTGCCCCCCATTTATTCCTTCTTTTCGCATCCCTTCTACTTGTTTGGCCGTAGGTTGATGCCTATGTGGCCAATATTGTCTGTGGAACTCGCTGAACATGAAAAAAACATCTTTTAGAGTACATGTGTAGCAAAATATGTCGATTAGCATAAATGTAGGACAAACACTTACTCGAAGTATTCCTGCATGCCTTCTATATTTGCGTACATGTAGAGTAAAGCAACAGTCCTTTCATGTACCGATAGCACGTAGGTCGTATAGCTACCAACGGTGGTGCCTCTCGTTTGAAAAATGGAAAGGTCGCTTAGAGGGGGTGTTTCGTCCACATTGTACCGCATCGCTGAAGTATTGATATTATTTTCTTCCGCAAAGTAGACACTTGAAAAGTATCCTACTTCCTTAAGAGCATATGCTTCACCGATGCACCCTTCCACCCTTGTCCTGTTGCCAACCATTGGTCTCAGATATCGTAGTGCTCTTTCAATGTGATACATCCACCTATATTGCACAGGACTGCCAACTTTAGCTTCGAATGGAAGATGGATAAGCAGATGTTGTATTGGACTGAAGAAACCCGGTGGAAAAAAAATTCCATCTTACATAAAAGTATGAGTATCTCCTTCTCTAACTTATCCATTATCTCGATCTTGATTTCTTTAGCACAAAGTTGTCTATAGAAATAGCTGAGCTTGGCCAAAACCTTCCACACCGCATCATCTAGATAGCCTCGAAACATAACAGGTAAGGGTCTTTCCATTATAATGTGATAATCATGACTCTTCAACCCAGTGAGGTTTCCTGTGTTAACATTTACGGCTCGTTTCAGGCTAGTTGCGTAACCATCTGGGAATTTCAAAGTTTTCATCCATTTCATAACTTCTTTCTTTTCTTTTGATCGAAGACTGAAAGAAGCACGTGGCTTTCCACCACTTTCAGAGATTTCAAGAGTTGGACGGTGACAAATGTCTGCCAAATCTAGTCTAGCTTTTTAACTGTCTTTCGTTTTGCCAGGCATATCCATGCAAATGCTTATGATACTTTCACTCATGTTACGCTCCTGATGCATGACATCAATGTTGTGCATTGGAATCAATGACTTTACATACGGTAGCTCCCAAAGTTCACATATGTGAGTTCAATTGTGTTTCTCTCCATAACCTACGAATTATACAGGGCGACCTTCATCAAGCACCAGTTTATCCAACATATCAGAAATTTCTGACCCGTTGAGACGCTTCGGTGGTCCTTTAGTGAAAACAGTGTTCTTTCGAAAGACATGCCTCTGCTGCCTAAATATATGATTCGAGGGCAGCCAACGTCTGTGACAATCGAAGTAAGATATTTTGCCTCCATGAGTTAGTCGAAAGCAATCCGCGTCTGAAGCACATATCGGACACGTCAGACTACCATGAGTGCTCCATCTGGAAAACATGCCGTATGCCGGCAAATCATGGACGGACCACAAATAAGCAGCTCAAAGGTTGAATTTCTGCTTCTTGTAACCGTCGTACGCTTCGACTCCTGTCCACAAGACTTTCAATTCTTCGATCAGCGGTTTTAACATCATGTTGAGATGTGACCCGGGATGATTAGGTCCAGGTACAATGAGGCTGATAAACATGAACTCATTCTTTGTACAAAAAGCAGGTGGCAGGTTGTACGGAATGACAAAGTCGGGCCAACATGAGTATGGCGTGGCGTTTGTACTGAACGGTAAGAATCCGTCTGTCGCTAATCCAATGCGAACATTCCTCGCATCAGGAGAAAAGTCTGGATTGAAACGGTCTAGCGCCTTTCATGCATCACCGTTGGAAGGATGCGTCAAGAATTCTTTGTTCTCACGTTTAACTTCTTTGTGCCATCTCATGTGTCTTGCGGTTCTTTTTGAAAGAAACATCCGCTTCAACCGAGGTGTCACAGGCAAGTAACGAAGCTGCTTATATGCGACATATGTCATCACATTATCGCCATCATCATTAACAACTTCGACATACCTCGATTTACCACATTTCAAGCACATCTTCTCATTGGCGTGCTCTTTCCAGAATAGCATGCAGTTGTCCTGGCACACATCGATTTTCTCATACTTCATACCGAGACCAGATATCTTGATCTTTGAATGATACATATCGGCCGGCGCATTGTGAGGTTGTGGAAGGATATCACAGATCAATTTCATGAGATCATTGTAGCAGTTGATGGAAAAAAGTACTTGGACTTAATTGCCATAAATCTGGTCAAGAAAGCAAGTACGGTCACAACCTTGTGTTCATGCAACGGCTCTTGTGATTTCTTCAGCTCCTCGAAGAACTTCTCTGCCTCATTTGTAAGAGGATCCTCCGCTTCCAGAGCTTCTGGCATCTCATCCATCCTATCAACCTCTATTATATCATCATCCTCATCCACTTCGGCTATGACTCGAGAATTAGTCTTGCCGTGAAAGGTCCACACTTCATAATGTGGAGTGAAACTGTTTTGACATAAGTGAAACGAAAGCTCCAATCTTCTCAAAAACTTGGTGTTCCATCATTTTGTACATGGGCACCGCACCATATCTTCTGTTGACAACGAAAATGCTCGATCCAAAAATTGATCTAACTTGATAAACCACTCATCTGAGTGACCACCAGTTCTGCTCTTCCAGCCAGTATACATCCAACTGTGGTCTTCACCCATGTTTGGCTCTGCAGTTTAACGCGAAAGAAATTGTCGTTAATGTATTGTTGTGTTATGTCACGGCCCTACAACCTAGGAAGATAGATCCTAAACCCACCCAAGAGTGACCGAGCGGAGCGTGCTCATGATGAGACGCGTGATCCGGATTCGAACGAAATTTCGGCAGCATGACCCCGCTGTTCTCCACTGCACGCCCAAAAATGGTGCAGTAGAGAACAACAGGGTTACGCCACCGAAATCTCATCCAAATCCGGAACTACGTCTCGTCACAAGCCACGCTCCCTCGGTCACTCCGAGGCTGTCCAAAAAGGGACAATGCCGAACCTGCACGTCTCACATGCCAATGGCATGTGAGACGTGCCGATCCGAAACGGGTAATAAATTGCTATAGGTTATGTTGCTCATTTTCATTTTGAGGTCATTTAAGAAAGAGGAAAGAACTAGAGAAAGAGTGAGAGGAAAGTTGGTCTTAGATGACAATTCCACATCCATTTCCACCGTCTACGCAATCACGGGTCATTGACGTCCTTACCAACCCGTTCGCTTCCATGTCGCCTTGACTATTATGGTGTACACGGCACGATCACACTTATTGCGTGTCGTGCCCTTCCGGGTTGTTCCGAGCCGGCCCAAAACCCCTTTATTTATATATATTAAGTAGTCACTCAAAAACATTATATGAATTCACTAAAGTCCAAACATACACTAAACAGAATAGAAAAAATTATTAATTCTAAACACTCACGTAATCAAAAGAACAAGAGAAAAAAATTATTAATTCTAGTAAACTACATAATAAACATATTTACCAAAGCATGACAAAAAATTATCTAAACCTAAAAAAACATAATCATGTAGCAACATATAGATCACACACTTGACATAGGCTGAACTAGTAACATGGTGATGCAAATCTAAAGAAAATGTGTTACATCATTAAAAGTTTGATAAAAAAACAGTTGGAACATTATACATATCAGAGCAGCTACTATAAAAGCAACAAGTCGTCATATACAATTAAAAGCATTGTACTCTGTCATATACAATATGAGAAGAATGATGGTGCCATACCTGAGCAGTGAAGTGGATCTGAGTGTGCACGGTGGGGAGGGGACCTGGGCAATGTAAAGAAAATGCATTATGTCAAGACCGATTTGATAAAAATAGCTAGAACACTCAAAGAACTAAATATAATGCCCGTCCAGACCCGGCATGGTCCACGCCGCGGTGGCAGGGCAAGAAGACTGCGGCGGCTCAGGGTTCAACACCGCCGAGAGGGAAATGGAAGCGGACACACTCCAAGACAGGTGTCGAGAATAGTGCTGATCATGGTGTATTTCACCGTCATCCTGTTCGTGCAATGGCGACCATAGAACTTGACGAACTACACACCTCGCACCATCTCTCTTCTATCCCTCATTTCACTTGTAAATTGCCCAGCTCAATGTCAGGGTGGAGTAGCATGTACAGATCGATGCTTAGGCTGTGAGAACCAAAGGATGGCTGAGGAGGAAGCAGCAACGGAGAACCAGGAACCAAAGCTCGATGAGCAGGGGAGCAAGCAGCAACCACGATACTACGGTGGCGGCAAGCTGCGGCTGCACAACGTTGTGACGTCCGAGCCGCCGCGCTTGACGCGCATGCGGCGGGGCTGGACAAGGTGCACAGGTGAATGCAGCAGCAGCGTGTTCATCGTCTTGCAGGATGGCAGAAGCGTGTTCATCGCTTCCCAGAAAGGCATGCACGAGAACGGCAGGCAGGCACGAGAACGGCCATCATTGCGCCGCATCTGCAACGGCGGTAGTGGTAGCATCAGGAGCTGGAGGAGGAGGCAAGGGTGGAGAGGGCGGCGACTCGCACGAGGACGACTTGGTGACGCCGGGGTTTCATTTCCATCCGACCGAGGAGGAGCTCATCGAGTTCTACCTCTGGCGGAAGGTGAAGGGCAAGCGCTTCAATGTCAAGCTCATCACATTCGTCGATCTCTACCGCTATGACCCGTGGGAGCTCCCTTGTCTGCCTGATGCTCTCTAACACTTATTAGCTCGCACCTTATATATTAACTAGCTACCTCCTAATTATCAGCCGTTCGATCTCATCCCTTTTCATCCTTCCAATCAAACAAAAAACAAGGTTCATCCCATCCTTATAAACAAACATCAAGATGGAATCATTCTGTTCCTAAAATCTAGAATGGATTCATCCCATACCATCTGATCCTAGGGTTCCAAACACAACCTAAAATGAAAGCAAAAAAACAAGTTCACCTCAGGAGGCGTCGGGGGCCGGGGGCGGCGAGGGCGCAGCGGGGGGCGCGGCGGTCCGGGGCCGGCAAGGCCGGGGGCGCGGCGGGCCGGGGCGGTGGGGGCGCAGCAAGCCGAGCCGGGGGCGTGGCGGACCGGGGGCGGCGAGGCCGGGGGCGGTGAGCAGGGGCGGCGGCGGGGCGGCGACTTGGTGATGCCGGGGTTCCGTTTCCATCCGACCGAGGAGGAGCTCATCAAGTTCTACCTCCGGCGGAAGGTGAAGGGCAAGCGCTTCAATGTCGAGCTCATCACATTCGTCGATCTCTACCGCTACGACCCGTGGGAGCTCCCTGGTCTGCCTGATGCTCTCTAACACTTATTAGCTCGCACCTTATATATTAACTAGCTACCTCCTAATTATTAGCTGTTTGATCTCATCCCTTTTCATCCTTCCAATCAAACAAAAAACAAGGTTCATCCCATCCTTATAAACAAACATCGAGATGGAATCATTCTGTTCCTAAAATCTAGAATCGATTCATCCCATACCATCTGATCCTAGGGTTCCAAACACAACCTAAAATGAAAGCAAAAAAACAAGTTCACCTCAGGAGGCGTCGGGGGCCGGGGGCGGCGAGGGCGCAGCGGGGGCGCGGCAGTCCGGGGCCGGCAAGGCCGGGGGCGCGGCGGGCCGGGGCGGTGGGGGCGCAGCGAGCCGAGCCGGGGGCGGCGAGGCCGGGGGCGGTGAGCAGGGGCGGCGGCGGGGCGGCGACAGCGGGGCGGCGATCCGGCGGCGGGGCGGCGACGGCGGGCCTGCGGTGGGGTGCGGCAGGGCAGCGGGCAGGCGGTGGGGCGCCGTGGGTGGCGGGGATGTGTGTTGAGTGGACGTGAATGAACCGTCGGGGTCAGAATAAAAGCCCTTATTTGCGACGGCCTCCTAAATTGCGACGGCCCCACCATACGGTCGTCGCAATTAAGTTTACTTGCGATGGCTACCTTAGTTGCGACAGTCCTAGGGTTGGACGTCGCAAATCAGTTGTTATTTGTGATGGCTTTATGGTCGGCCGTCGCAAATAAGTTGTTATTTGCGACGGCCACTTTATTTGCGACGGCCAAAGGCGGGCCGTCGCAAATAAATCCAGCCATCGCAAATGATCGCGTTTCCTGTAGTGGTTATGGCTCGGTATGGAAAGTATCGAGTTGGTTATGATAAGATTTCGTGTGGGTCACAAATTTGAGTTGTTTTAGGAATGTGAGATACGTTGCTAAGGTGTCTGTAAGTCTTAAGATTGCGTATAGAAGAGTCCTAAGCAGTTATGGAACGTTTCGATTCATGATTAGAGTAGGATTAGAGTCCTAGTTGAGATTGGGTTGGCCTAAGGGCTGGTTATATAAGAAAGGAAGGCCAAAGCTCGTTGTGCACGACTTTGGGGCTGTTCCTCTTGTGTTCTATTGAATAAAATTCATAGTTTAAAGGAACTTTTGTGCCTTGTTCGTCTGACTTGTTTCAGATAAGTTTTACTCGTTGAGTTTCTGGACAGCACTACCTTTCGTCGGTGGTTTTATCATAACTCGAGTTTTACAGATCCAATTGACGTGATTCTTTTTGGGTTATCTTCACAACTTTATTATCTATCATCTGTCAAAATTTCACGGTCATTTGATTTGTTGTTCTGATCTACACGAGTTTCTTTGCAGCATTCCAGAACTGTTATTCTCGGGTAGGACAGATTGACCTTTGTTCAATCTTTCGATCATAACTTGAGTTTCTCTCGACGGATTTGAGTGATTTTTCTTGTGTTTTATTCGTGACTTGATTATATATGATATATATCACTTTTGTCCTGGTGAAACACATTTTTATTAGTCTCACACAAGATTTTTTTAACAGATTGTTTTTCTGACGAAGGGGTTGGGATTTAATTGTTTCTGCTGCGTAAGATTTTTTAAATCTACCATTCACCCCCCCTCTGGTAGCTTTTAATGTGCTCTTCAATACTAAAATTGGTATAAGATCCACGGTGCTCTAATCATTATGATTTACACATTTTTTTGACTAATCATCATGGAGAAATACTCCGCCAAACCTTGTGTGTTTGCTGGTATTGATTTTCAGGTTTGGAAGGCACGCATGGAGGCTTTCATCCAGGCATAAGGCTTCGCAATATGGGAGAAGGTGCACAAGCCTTACGAAGTGCCACTTAATGAACAAGTTATGGCTACAAACCTACGAGACGTCAACAACAACAACAAAGCCCGAAACTTGATCATCCAAGGACTCACTCAGAGCGACTTCGACCGTGTTGCACATCTCCGGTCGACATACGATGTATTGAGAGAACTTTGTGACTATCACGAAGGATCCAACACGATCAAGGAGGTAAGGCAAGACATGTTCAAAAAAGAATACATGCGCATCGAGATGCAACCCGGTGAGTCCATTGATGATCTGGGAGATGAAAGTTACATCTATCCGTAAATCTACTGGTATGAGTACACTTACTTTAGATGTGCTATATTCCATGTTAAAAACTCATGAAATTGACATCTTATCACATAAGAACCCAAATAAGTCTATTGCTTTTGTCTCACAACGTGATATGCCTAGCTCCGGCCAATCAGCATCTTGCAATACTCTTGCTTTGTTGTCCTCACTAACCCTAGAGCGGATCGAGGAATTTCTAGAAGAGGAGTTAGCACTAATCTCTACTAGGTTCTCAAAAGCATTGCAAAATGTGAGAACTAGAAGGAGAGGAAGCTCCGAACCTCAACGTTGTTTTGAATGTGGTAAGACAGGACACTTTCGTACAGAATGCCCTAACCTTTCAGGTCCTACTACTCGTGAAGAAAAACAAAACAAGGTCTAGACCACCTCTAGAAACCCCAACAAGAAAAAGAAGGGTACCATAGGACACAAGATGATTAACAGCTTCATCATTGCACTTCAAGAGCTCGGTTCAAGCGATGTAGACTTTGAAAGTGATGAAGATGATGACAATCTGGCCAACTTATGCTTCATGGCAGGCAAAACAAGATCAAGATCAAGTCAGGAGGATGCAGAACACAACAATGACGGTGATGAGGTCACACGCTTGAGGAAGGAGAACATTTGGATTGTGGATTCAGGTTTCTCACGCCACATGACCGGTAACAAAGAATGGTTCTCCTCCCTCTCTTTTGTGTCACGTGTAGAGAATGTTACTTTTGCTGATAATTCTTCAACTCCTATAATTGCTAAGGGTTCGGTTAGAGTAAATGATCACTACACTTTGAAGGATGTGGCACTTGTCAAAAATTTGAAATACAACTTACTTTCTGTTTCACAATTGCTAGATGAAAATCTAGAAATTATTTTCAACAAAAACTGCTGCAAAGTTGTAGGTTCAAATAGTGAGCTTATTTTTAACATGTCTCGGTTTGGAAGAGTTTTTAAAGCTGATTTTGATATGTCTTCCTCTAAGCATAGGTGTATAGTTGCTAATGATTCAAAGGACCTATATTTTTGGCATCGTAGACTTGGTCACATAGGCTTTGATCACCTAACGTGTGTTAGTGCTCTTGATCGCATACGTGGGCTGCCTAAGCTTAAAGGGGACAAATAAATTGTGTGCTCTTCTTGTACACATGCTAAGATAGTTGTAGGATCACATACTCCTCTCACAATGATCATGACAACTGAACCGGGTCAACTTTTGCACCTTGACACCGTAGGACCTTCACGTGTTCAATCCTTCGAAGGTAAATGATATGTTCTTGTTATTGTTGATGATTATTATAGATAATCTTGTGTCTACTTTATGGCGTCTAAGAATGAAGATTTTAGTCACTTTAAAACTTTATTTCTTAGATTATCAATTGATCATCCTGGATCTTTAAAAGCAATTAGAAGTGATAATGGAACTGAATTTAAAAATCAATCTTTTGATCACTTTTGTGCTGAAAATGGAATAGATCATCAATTTTCACCATATGTACCTCAACAAAACGGTGTTGTAGAAAGAAAGAACAGAACCTTAGTTGATATGGCTAGGACTATGCTTAATGAATATCAAACTCCTAGGAAATTTTGAGATGATGCGATTGCAACCGCTTATTATGTCTCAAATCGTGTTTTGTTGCGCGCTAAGCTAGGTAAAACACCATATGAGCTCCGGTTTGCACATAGGCGTAGTGTTACGCACTTTCGGGTCTTTGGTTGCAAATGCTTTGTTAAGAAACATGATAATCTTGATAAATTTGAACCTAGATCCATTGATGGCATGTTTCTTGGTTATCCATCTCATATTAGAGGCTACCATGTGCTTTTACTTGACACTAACAAAATTGTGGAGACTTGTGAAGTGTCTTTTGATGAATCTAGCCCAGGTACTAGCTCAAACATTGCAGGTCCTGATCCATATCCGCAGGGGGAGAGCATTTTCGTTGAAGATGAGGAAGAGGTGGAGTTGCTGCCCAAAAATTCAGCAGCAAATGACATTGTTCGAGCTCCTGATTTTGATTCATAGCCAGCACCGAGGACCACCATTGCTGGTCCAGATCCTCCTCAAGTCACAAGCTCATCGATTTGTGATGAACATGAAGAAGAAGAATCTTGTGAAGTGTCCACTCCCCTCCGGGTTCTCAAAATTCATCCTCCACAACAGATTATTGGAAGCTTGCACAAACGAGTTACACGGTCCAGGTTTTGCGATCCAAACTCTAATGCTCATTCTGCCTTTTGCTTCTTTTGAACCCAAAGACATATCACACGCACTCACTAATGAATCTTGGATTATTGCCATGCAAGAAGAGTTAGAAAATTTTGAAAGAAATAATGTTTGGAAACTTGTACCTCCTCCTCAAGGTCACAATTTAATTGGAACTAAATGGGTGTTTAAAAATAAACAAAGTGAGGATGGGGTTGTGGTTAGGAATAAGGCTAGGTTGGTTGCTCAAGGTTTCACTCAAGTTGAAGGTCTAGATTTTGAGGAAACTTTTGCTCCTGTTGCTAGATTAGAAGCCATAAGAATTTTGTTAGCTTTTGCTGCATCTAAAGGTTTTAAGCTATATCCAATGGATGTTAAAAGTGCTTTTCTAAATGGCTACATAGATGAGGAGGTTTATGTCAAACAACCATCGGGTTTTGAAAATCCAGATTTTCCTAATCATGTTTACGAACTGTCCAAAGCCTTGTACGGTCTCAAACAAGCCCCTAGAGCATGGTATGATAGGTTAAAAACACTCTTACTTGAAAAGGGGTTTACCATGGGCAAGGTTGATAAAACTCTTTTTGTGCTTAAGCATGGCAATGACTCATTATTCGTTTAAGTGTATGTGGATGATATTATCTTTGGTTGTGCTTCTCATGATCTTGTGTCCAAGTTTTCAGCTACGATGAGTTCAGAATTTGAGATGAGTATGATGGGAGAACTCGCGTACTTTTTGGGGCTGCAAATCAAGCAAACCAAGGAGGGTACCTTTGTGCATCAAACGAAGTATACAAAAGACCTCCTAAGGCGCTTCGACATGGACAAAAGCAAGCCTCTTCGGACAGCAATGGCAACAACAACAACACTTGAACTTGATGAAGATGGTGAACCCGTGGATCAAAAAGAATATAGAAGCATGATCGGATCACTTTTGTACCTCACGGCATCAAGACCTGACATACAATTCAGCGTATGTCTTTGTGCACGGTTTCAAGCCTCCCCACATGCTTCACATCGTCAAGCCGTCAAAAGGATTCTCAGGTACTTACATGGAACTCAAGAATTTAGCATTTTTCTTCCTTCCTCCTCAACCGTTACTTTGAAAGCTTTTTCCGATGCTGATTTTGGAGGTTGTAGGATTGATAGGAAAAGTACTTCCGGTGCTTGTCATTTTCTTGGTAATTCACTTGTTGCATGGTCATCTAGAAAATAAAGTTCAGTTGCACAATCCACCGCCGAATCTAAATATGTAGCTGCTGCTAGTGCTTGCTCACAAATTCTTTGGATTGTTCAAACACTTAAGGACTATGGGGTTGATCTAGATAGTGTTCCACTGTTTTGTGATAACACTAGTTCCATTTGCGTTGCTAAAAACCCTGTGCAACATTCTTGAACTAAACACATTGATATTAGGTATCACTTTCTCCGTGATAATGTTGAAAAGGGAAACATTATGGTTCACCATGTAGATACTGAACAACAATTGGCTGACACTTTTACAAAACATTTGGATTTCACTCGTTTTTGTTTCATTCGTAGTGAAATTGGGGTTATGCATCCTCATGGCTTACATTGTGGGGGAGTTTTGAAACTTGGGAAGTCTATGTGTGAATCTGAACTTAAAATAATATGATCATAGTATTTCATACATATATGACTTTGTGATTCCTTTTACATGCTGAAAGTTCTTACTACATTACTCGTCTTATATATTTTGTAGTTTTTGCCATGTCTAGTAATTGGAATAATTACTTACACTAAATCTGGTCATGGTCGAACCTTCTTGCTGTTTTGAACTTGTTGCATGCTCACAAGTGCTTTTAATAATGAAAAATTAATCAATCAACTATTAACATGTCGAGCTTTTATGATCAAATAAAAATGAGAAAAGATCAAGAGAATATGCATGCATCGCACTTCTTCTTTTGAGATAGCTTATCATTGCACTTAGATATGAACTCGGAAGAAGTTGTGTATGACTAAAACCATGTCCTTAAGCTTCTGATTGTCAAATGACATATGCTTCGGTTGGTTGGTTAGAATAAGGCAGATGCGCATATAATCTCTTGCAAATATCATATGATCTAAATTTGTGCTTTGAAAAATAATAAAGTGCAGCAACAAGTGTCATGCCTTCAGGTTTTGAAATAGTTAAGTTTGTGAGGTCATGACTTGTTTAAATTGAAAATTACATTTGATCTCTAGCATGGCTTACACTACTTTATGTATATCATTGATGTGATAGTGTAAGTTACTTGATAGTATGACTTTGATAAGCTTTGTTTTATATGTATATGTTATAATATGCTCATAACAATTAAAATTTCTCTTTTGAACCTTGCTGAATACGTTGTCAAAGGGGGAGACATAATACGGAGAAATATGTATAGGGGCGAAATTTATTTCTATCTCATTTGATTTTCAAAAAGGGGGAAATTGTTCTCAAAACTTTTCATGCCAGTGTTTGGATTTAAATGGTGTTTCCAATGCATTCATCAAGAGGGGAGATTGTGAGAGCTATGTGTTCTGAATACATTAGCTTTGATAATAAAAGTTTTGAATGCTGCCATAATGTCTTTTTAGCAAGGTCCGACTCTAGCTCCGAGCTTCTGCAAGGTCCGACAATAGGTCCGACTTTCTTTGTCTAGATCCGACATGTTTTTTGGTAGCTCCAGTGAGCTTTGTCTTTAGCTCCGGCATGTCTTTGATAGCTCTGGCATGTCCTTTGTTAAGCTCCGATATGTTTTGCTAGGTTCGACTTATGTTGGTTGGCTTCGACATGTTGTTCTAGCTCCGACTTTTGGGATGACTAGTTCCGACTAGTTTTGGTTAGCTCCAGCGCTAGGTTCGACTAGCTTTGGTTAGCTCCAGCACTAAGGTCTGATTAGTTTTGGTTAGCTCAAGCGCTAGGTCCGACTAGCTTTGGTAAGCTCCAGCTCTAGGTTGTAGTAGCTTTTGTAAGCTCCAGCTCAAGCTCCGGTTAGCTTTGGCAAGGTTCAGAGCTTGATTGCAATGTGCCTGCTTTTACTATGAAAATTTTCGAACTTGCTTTACATTGTTGGAAAGATTGCTTAGTATTCATTTGCTAAGTTTTTGGTGCGTTTTGGTCGATATGGATGATATCGTTTTGATATGCTTTGCAACATGCTTATGTGAGGTGCTCACGTAAGGTGTTGTGTTCAGAACTGACTTGAGTCAAGTCGCGGACTTGAGCTCGTACAGATTGGTTGTTTGTTCATGTGCAGGTGTTGCTTGAGTTCAAGTCAAGGCTGGTGACGGGATCCTTTGGACTAGTCTCGGGGAGGAGATGAGGTTCCAACAACCAAATTCAGGAGGAATTGTGGTTGAGCGGGTCAGGAGGTCGCGCAGGATGATTGAATCAAGGGCAGTGCATATTAATGTTACTAGATGTCGAAGGAAGGTGTTTGCACATATGAATGTGGTGCATGACGTGGCAACAAGGTTCTGAAGATGGTTTATGGATGGGAAGATCTGGTTGGAAGGATCGGATCGTATGGATTGATGACTTTGGCTTCGGCGGAGTCGGTTATGGCTCGGTATGGAAAGTATCGAGTTGGTTATGATAGGATTTCGTGTGGGTCACGAATTTGAGTTGTTTTAGGAATGCGGGATACGTTCCTAAGGTGTTTGGAAGTCTTAATATTTCTTTTATCTGCGTATAGAAGAGTCCTAAGAAGTTACGGAACGTTTCGATTCGTGATCTGAGTAGGATTAGAGTCCTAGTTGAGATTGGGTTGGCCTAAGGCTGGTTATATAAGCAAGGAAGACCAGAGCTCGTTGTGCATGACTTTGGGCCTGTTCCTCTTGTGTTCTGTTGAATAAAATTCATAGTTTGAAGGAACTTTTGTGCCTTGTTCGTCCAACTTGTTTCAGACAAGTTTTACTCGTCGAGTTTCTGGACAGCACTATCTTTCATTGGTGGTTTTATCATAACTCGAGTTTTACAGATCCAATTGATGTGATTCTTTTTGGGTTGTCTTCAGAACTTGATTATCTATCATATGTAAAAATTTCAAGGTCATTAGATTTGTGTTTTATGATCTACACGAGTTTCTTTGCAGCGTTCCAGAACTGTTTTTCTTGGGTAGGACAGATTGACCTTTGTTCAATCTTTCGATCATAACTTGAGTTTCTCTCGACGGATTTGAGTGATTCTTCTTGTTTTTTCTTTGTGACTTATTCTGTCTGATATATATCACTTTTGTCCTGGTGAAAAAAATTTAGATTAGTCTCACACAAGATTTCTTTAACAGATCATTTTTCTGCTGAAGGGGTTGGGATTTAATTGTTTCTGCTGCGTAAGATTTTTTAAATCTACCATTCACCCCCCCTGGTAGCTTTTCACGTACTCTTCGATCCTACAGCCTATATGCGTTTGGTGAGCTTGCCTCCTTTTCCTAAAGATCTTATTTTCTTGAGGCTTCGATTCTTTCTTCCTCTTATTTTCTTCATAGGTGCAGTCAACCATGAAGTGACTGTACTCGCCACAGTTATAGCAAGTGCGTCGAGCCTTGGATTTTCCTTTCTCCTTGCTCTCCCCTTCATTTGAGTTGCTGTCATGTCTTCTTTTCATCATGCGCTTGAACTTCTTGATGAATAGTACCATCTCTTCATCATCTAGGTCAGTGCTCACGTCACTTGTATCTTCTTTGTTTTGAGCTTCACGAGTTTCTCTTCCTTTAGGCTTGCAAGTTGCTTTGTGAGCAACTTCCTTTTTTTGAAGGAGGTGAGCTCAGCCAGATCTTTAACGTGTTGGGCTTCCTTTTCCATTATCTCATGGTTTATGATCTTCCCCAATAGCTCATCCGGGGTCATTTTGTGGAACATGGGGCTTTCTCGGATCATTGAGCATAATGTGATGTTTCTTGACACAAAGGCTCTAATCATTCTTTTAACCACCTCATGGTCAGTCCATTTCTTGCTTCCATAGGCGCGGATCTTGTTGATAAGCTCCTTCATCCGGTTGTACATGTCTTGAGGTGATTCGCCTTCCTCGATAGCAAATCTCCCCAACTCTCCTTCAAGCATCTCAATTTTGGCTTCTCAGACTAACATATTTCCTTCATGTACTGTTTAAAGTGTATCCCAGATCTCTTTTGCGCTTTCCAATCCATCAATCTTGGTGAACTCCTCCCTGCTCAATGATGATGTTATCACTGCAACGGCTTGTGCGTTGCGGTGAATTTCTTGTTCTTGTTCTGGAGTGAGTTCTTCGTCCGTGTCCGGAATATCTACACCTATGCACACAATATGCCAAAGTCTAGGATTCAAAGAGATTAGATGCATCTTCATATTGTATTTCCACATGGTGTAGTCGTTTCCGTCAAATTGTGGAGGCTTTCCCATGGGAATAGAAAGGTAACAGTTATTTGAATTAAGACGGTTGTAATTGTAAGGATATCGGGAGTAGTCGTGATGACCACTCCCATCGTCTTCTCGTCTTCTTTTCCTTTTTGTGCCAGCAGTTTCTTCCTCAGAAGTGCCTTCAATTGGCGTACTTCTTCATCATCATGTGGGTTTTCTCTTAGTACATCGAAGGCTTTAGTTTCTTGCTCTTCCTCGGTGTTGAGAACCTTCGGGATCTCGTTGTTCTTCTCAGAGGCCATTGATCTCTCCGAGCAGTGAGTCTCGTTGATGGATAACCTGCTCTGATACCAATTGAATGTGGCCTAGAGGGGGGTGAATAGGCTTTGAAAATTTCCTGCACACTTCATCAGAAGGTCAAAAACTTGATTGACCGGACGTGTCCGGTTGCGCGAGCGTACTAGTCCGGTGTGCCTGGTGTATGCTGATTTGATTAAGTATCTAATAGGATTTAAATTCTTTTAAGCAACGGAAATGTAAACAACAGATAAGATTACTTTAATTTACAGTCTATGTCATGATGTTGTACGTGAAAAACAATTTGCAATTCAAGTTATGATATTGATCAACTATGTGCCGTAATAAAGATGCAAAAGTTAAGAAGCACACGAGACACCGATTTTTATCGAGGTTCGATCTCACCAAAGAGATCCACTCCTCGTTGAGGAAGCCCACACAGAGCTGGGTCTCTTCAAACCCTTTCTCTCTTCAAGTCACCACACAAGGCCGACATGAATCCACTATCACGGGCAATCACCGAGTTTATGGGGCAACCTCACACATTGAAGGCTCCCACGAAAATTACAATGAAAAGATGATCAAATACACTCGAAAAGATTACAAGAGAGAGTACGAGTGTCAAGAGATCAAACCCTAAGATCTCACAACGTGTATACGACGATCCCCCAATCCCAAATTTAAGTGTTCAATTGGTTTTCACCTTTTTGGACTTTAGATGTGTGGGGAGATATGTTTTTGGGCTCTTGGGACAGGTGGTGGTGCTAGGGTTTATGATTTTGACAGTAAGAATCGAAAGTTGTGTTTGTGGGGGCGTGGATCTCCTATTTATAGGGTTTCCAAAAAGTTACCGTTAGAAATCCCGAGGGCCAAACTAGTCCGTACGGGGTACCGGACTTGTACGGTGTGCTGTGTATAGGTCGACGTGGAATGCAACACACTAGAAACCCTAATTGTGTGAGGTATACCAGACTAATCCGGTGTACGTCCGGACTTGTCCATTTCTAGTGTAAATTCAACTCCACAGAGTTGAACGGACTAGTTCGATCCAAGAACGGACTTGTGCGGTGCTATGTGTAATTAGACTCCACAGAGTTCAACGAACTAGTCGTGTCCCATGGACTGACTTGTCTGGAGTGCACTGAACAAGATTTACATAGATTTGAACGGACTAGTCCGGTCCATGATTGTACTAGTATAGTGCACTGTGTTATTGGGTTCTAGAAAGGTTAACAGACCAGTCCGGTCCGTAGACAGACTAGTCCGGTGCACAGTGTATTTGGACAACAGAGAGTTAAACGGACTAGTCCAGTCCATGAACGGACTAGTCCGGTGCTCAGTGAGTTTTTAGGTGTTTTTAAGTCCCCCTACGCAAAGACTTGACCTCTTGGGATGTGTCTCTCACACACATCCTATACATTTAAATCTACTTTGTGCTTCAGTTGACAGTTGGGCTTTTCTCTTTTGTACACCACTTCATTTTTCACCTTTTTTAGTGCACCAAACTATCTCATTTTGCTTATCCTGCAGTCATCTCAATAAATTCATTACGATCTCATTTGCTTGTCATCAATCATCCAAAACCCACAAGGGATTGCCTAGATGCGCTTTCAGGGTGCTTACGAGGACCTTCAACACCAGAACTTCGAAGCTATTGATCCAAACCAGCCTCAAGAGCAAGGCAAGTGTCCTTGACCATTTTGATCTTGTTTTTAAATGTTTTGTTTGCAAATTGCACGCTTGTGTCAAATTGATGAGAAACCTATGATAGGTGTTTACTCGAGTTGTATGACCACCCTTGTCACTTGGGATATATTGTAGAGAGTCCAGAAGGGTATTTTCCAGTTTTGCTTCGCTTTGCTTAATCGCGATTGGGAATAACTACATGACTTAATTATGAACTATTGAAAATATGAGTTATGTGAATTGTTGAAAATGACCCTTTAGCAACTTGGAACCCAGGCATCTAAGCAAGCCGATTATGTGGAATTGGTTGGAACATTTTGGTGGTTTTTCTTGCTTTAGATCTGAAGACCGGCTCTTGGAGCGACCACCCAGGATTTACAGTGCCACCACAAGGCCAAGTATGGGTGCATCTTAGCTGATTAATTAGGTGCATTGCCAGCATTGTTCGTATCATTTGCAAGGCTTGGGGAATGGGAATCGATTGGGTTTGCAATAGTGGCGGGACTACCCTGGGATCCGAACAGCACAAGAGGGAGCCCTTAGATGGATGTACCTAGTTGTGAGACATCACCTTCGGTGAAACCTTAGTGGGTCTAAACATGTTGGTAGTCCCTTTGTATAGACTATATTGTGATCTCTTGGCCAGACACCTAAGGTAGTGTAATTGGCATAAGGGAGGATTTTCATTAGTCGCCGATGGGTCATGAAATCACAAACTTGTGGGTAAAGTGGTACAACCTCTATAGAGTGTAAAACTATCATGATAGTCGTGCTCCCAGTTATGAGCAATCTGGACCCTCATATGATTAGAGTTATGGACCTGAGTATTGAATAATGGTTGGAATTGGATATGTAATTGGAGTTGGGACTTGGATTGGTTATGATAAGTTGGACATTGATGATTATGGATAATTATGGATGATTAAGGATAATTATGTCGGATGAACATTGAATGAATGGTGATGGTATATGTTGGTATTGGTTATGGTTATGGTATTGATGGTACTTGGGATTATTATGGGATTTGACCTCACATAGTAATTACAAGTCACATTTTTCTAGTTTTGCAATTACAATATACTTTTATGCAATTAGCCATTTATTATTGTCTTTGTTTAAGCTACATGTCATACTTTCCCACACTTGCTGAGTACGACATGTACTCACCCTTGCAATTCCCCTGCCAACAGTTTTAGGTGATGTTTGTGAGTACCATGAGGATCACGCGGAGCCCTAAGTTGTGCGCTACCATCAACTGCATGTGGAGTGGAGTCATGCTACTTAGTTTAGTTTATTTTTCTATTGCAATAGTAATAATAATTAGCAGCTTGTAATTCGTGAATCATTGGAATATTGTAATAAGGTACCTATTTACTCTCGTGATGTGGTTATTTTCTGTATATCGTTTGTGATGCACTCGTGTATGTGTGATGAACATCCTGGACACACATATGTGTCGTACTTGGTTCATTTTCGGAATCGGGTATCACAAGACTTTCAAAGTCCGGACTTGTTTGGTTTCAGAGTGTGGACTTGTCCGGGGGATCGAACAAGTCCGCACCAGGGACCGTACTAGTCTGGTTTGGCTGTATGAACTCTAAACTCAAATCTCTACAAATCTAAGACACGATGATGCAATAGGAAAGGTAAACATTGGGAATACATCTAGGAAGACAATGTATACTCTAGAGATAATAAAACATGAACAAGAATTTAGGAAAGAGAAAAACTAGGGTTTGGAATAGATTTTACCGAAATATATGAATCCTATGGGAGGAGTGGGGCATTTGGTCTGGATTAGTCCAGAGTCGATGTTGCGCGTCAAGGGGATCAAATCCTACGGAGTGAAGCTTGATTTTGGTGAGAAAATGTGGATTCCGCCTTGGGACCTCTTGGTGGAGGAGAGAGAATGCAATGGAAGTTCTGAGGAGGAAGAAAAAGAGATTTTGCGGCGGGCTAGGGTTAAGCGTGATGCCAACAGACTAGTTCGCAATGGAATGGACTAGTCCGCTATATCGGACCATAGCCGGACTAGTTTGCAACAACAGACTAGTCCGATGTTAACCACAGACTAGTCTTGGTCAACTCGACAGATTAGGATGAGAATGCAAGAGATTTTGGGAATTGAGTCTAATATTGACCTTTAGGACATAATTTCGCAAATAACCTTGATGAGTATGACTAGTAACCAATCAACAGTCATACAGTGACCATAATTCACCAAAATTCAATAATTGAAATTGTTTTTTGAGAGAAAATATAGTGAGAGGACCAATTTTTGCAAAATAAGTAAACTTTGAAGAAACAAATAGGTATGCAACCTTTCAAGCCAAATTTCGAGCGTCAAGAATGTTTAGTTCATTTATAAGCTCGCAAAATCATTTTTCATCTATTTCTAACATGTAAAATTACTATGTCTCCTTTTAGTGAGTCATCTCTTAGGAAATGATGACGTATATTTATGTGCTTAGTTCTTGAGTGCTCTAGAGGATTGCGTGCAATTTTTATGGCACTTCCATTGTCACATCGGAGTAGAATATGGTTCAGATTGTAACCGTAATCCCTTAGAGTTTGTTGCATCCAAAGGAGTTGTGCACAACAACTACCGGCTGCGACATACTCTGCTTCAGCTGTGGAAAGGGCAATGAAATTTTGTTTCTTTGGAGACCATGAAACTAAGGATCTACCTAGTAATTGGCAGGTTCCTGATGTGCTTTTCTATCGACTTTGCAACCTTCATAGTCGGCATCTGAATATCCAATAAGGTTGAACTTAGAGCCTTTAGGATACCAAAGGCCTAAGTTGGGTGTGTGAACTAGGTATCTTAGAATTCTTTTTACTACAATTAAATAACACTTTTTAGGTGCAGTTTGAAACCTTGCACACATACAAACACTTAACATGATATCAGGCCTAGATGCACATAAATAAAGCAAATAACCTATCATAGAACGGTATAGCTTTTGATCCACGACCTTCATCATTGAGGTCGAGGCCCATTAGTTGCCATGGGAGTCTTGATGGGCTTGTCTTTGTTCATGTTGAACTTTATGAGGATGTCCTGTGTATACTTGGTTTGACAAATAAATATGCATTCTTTGAGTTGCTTCACTTGGAATCCAAAAAAGAACTTCAATTACCCCATCATAGACATTTTGAATCTATCTGTCATAATCTTACTGAGTTCTTTACAAAAAGATTCATTAGTAGACCCAAAAATGATATCATCAACATAAATTTGACATATGAATATATGATCATCAAAATGTTTTGTAACCAGTGTATAATCAGCCTTTCTTATCTTAAAACCATTTTGAGTGAGAAAGTCCCTAAGGCACTCGTACCAAACTCTAGGAGCTTGTTTGAGGCCATAGAGAGCCTTACGCAGTTTGTACACATGGTTAGGGTAATCTTGGTCTACAAAGCCAAGGTGGCTGCTCCACGTACACCTCCTCCTTGATAGGACCATTGAGGAATCCACTTTTGACGTCCATTTGATACAACTTAAAATAATAGTGAGTAGCATAGGCTAATAAAATTCGAATGGACTCAAGTCTAGCTACGGGATCAAAGGTTTCATCGAAATCCAAACCTTCAACTTGTGAGTAACCTTTTGCCACAAGTCGTGCTTTGTCAGGTGCATCCTACTGGGTAGTCCTAAACTTCAGTAGTTCTATGGCCACTACATGATGGAATTTAGGCTATAGTAAGACAAGTTAAGGTTCCCATAGTAATGAGGACTTTAAAATCTACCTCCCATACCTTCATCTCTAGGATGTCAGACTGGTCAAGCGATGCTATGCACCCCCACGGTATACCCTCCTAAGAGGAGTACCTGACAGCAGGTGGTGGGTGTTTGGGGATAGTATGACTCGGCCCCCTAGATCATGCCAACCAAGACTTCCCCCGACCCCCCCCCCCTCGCCGAGTGGTGCTTTGTTTGGGGGGTGTGCCACCTGAAATCGGGCTTGAAGCTCTCGCCTTACCAACAAGCTGACTGTTGATGGCTGTTAGACACGACTACTACAAAAAAGATAGAATTTGTTTGTTTTTGGCAACAGCAGTGGGTGACAACGTGCAAGACTAGACATGTTTGGCTTTGATCTAATCAACAGGAATAGGAGGAAGCATTGGAGAGGTACCAAATGACTGAAGCCAGTTGGTTCACCAAACCCCGACCAAGTGTCACACATTCTCCAGGTCCGAAAGGATCTAGTTCCCAACTACTGACTCCTCACGGAATCGCGTTATCAGAGCCGAGCCAGGAATAGCCGTAAGGTGTTCATAGCTTTCTAGAGCAAAGGCTTATATAGGCTGGAAAAAGGGTCGATTGTATGGTGTGGCGTATACACGTTCTGCAAACAGAACGTTTGGTTACTTTACTCTATTTTCTCACGGCTTGTTAAACCTCTATTTTTTCTCTTTGGATCATAACCAAATCAAAACTTCTCAAGTTATCAGAATCGCAGAAGATTCTCAGGCTGATTCCGCACCTTCTTCTCCTCTGGTCAGCTCGCGCCAGATAAAGGGCGAAGGCCGGTGTGCAATCTATAAGGGAAAACAAGGCCTGAAGAGAAGTCCACGCGTGATGACCAATATTTATCAGAACCCTCCCTCGGTCAGCGCGCCCCACCCTGTAAGCTGACTCTATTGCCTAGCGGTTAGCGACACTTTTCCGGTAGTACAAATCGCTACACTTTGCTTCTTTCTATATGATAATATGCACCGCCGGTGCAAGGCCGACATTACGCCAATTCTGAACCAGGAGAAGATAGAGCAGAATTCCTCGTACCTTGATCGTAGATCGTCTGGATTCATCATTTCTTATTCTCTTAGGTACCAGAGAAAGAGTAAGAACACCTGCGTTGCTGTATACCATCCTTCCATGCATTAGTAATCCCCCCTCTAACTAAAAAAGTAAGTTGAGATTCAGAGCATTCCTGTAAGCTAGTAAGTCAATCAAAGCTATAACTCGATTTGTTAGTTTCAGGAAACTGGTACATATTTCGTTCCTCGTCACTACTTCGTGTTCATCTTGCTTGTTTTGTAAGACCCATTTTGTGCCCATGATGTTTGCTTTTGGTCTTTCCACAAGCTTACATACTTCATTCCTTTTGAAGTTGCTCAACTATTTTTGCATAGCCATCACCCAATCAAGATCTCGTAGTGCTTCATCAACCCTATAAGGTTCCAAAAATGAAACAAAATAGTAGTGTTCACAAAAAATAGCAATAAAAGATCTAATAGTTACTCCCTCTGCAATATCCCCAATGATGTTGTCGACGGGATGGTCTCTTTGTATATTTTGATGTACTCTTGAGTGAGGCACTTGTGATGTCATTTCCTGTTCATTGTCTTCATTTTCGTTGTTTTCCCCTAGCTAATTGCTTCCATGATTAAATTGATCATCTTGATCTTATTGAGGTTGATCTTGTGTAGAAGCTCCCCCTTGATCATTGCTCTCAGGTTGAGGTGCATCTTGAGCACTTGAGTCTTGAGATTGTTCTTGTGGTTGAATATCACCAAGTGCCATTCTCCTCAAAGCTTGACATGAGGCTTCTTCTTGATCTAGCACACACTTATCAATTTGCTCCACTTGGGAGCCATTAGTTTCATCGAACACTACGTCACATGCTACATTAACAATGCAAGAGAATTTGTTGAAGACAAGATATGTTTAGGCGTTCGAATCATAACTGAGTAAGAATCCTTTATCGGATTTCAAAGCAAACTTCGACCCTAGGCTTCTTGTTCAAAATGTAACATTTACTACTAAATACTCTGAAATGTGAAATATTTGGCTTGTTATCGGTTAGGAGCTCATATGGTGTCTTCTTTAGGAGTCGTTGAAGATATAGCCGGTTCGTGGCGTGATGAGCGGTGTTCACGCCTCCCGCCCAAAACTGGTTCGAAGTTTTGTATTCATCTAGCATCATTCTTGCCATCTCAATGAGTGTTCAGTTCTTCCTCTCGGCCACCCCATTTTGTTGAGAGTAGGGCGCCGAGAATTCGTGTTTTATTCCTTCTTCATCAGGGTAACTCTCAACTTGAGTATTCTTGAACTTCGTTCCATTATAACTTCTTATGTTCTTGAT
Organism: Tuctoria greenei; assembly: GCA_036927565.1. Taxonomy (NCBI): domain Eukaryota; kingdom Viridiplantae; phylum Streptophyta; class Magnoliopsida; order Poales; family Poaceae; genus Tuctoria; species Tuctoria greenei. The sequence continues at coordinate 31,824,348 of JAYESD010000004.1, forward strand.
TGTGGACGAGAACTAATTTGTGCTTTCTTCAATAATTTCTTGAGAATGCCTTAGGTTTCTAATTTATCATGCAAGAAGAACACCCACGTGAATCTAGAAAAATCATCAACTATTACCAACCAGTATGTGTTACCACCAATGCTTATATAAGCAATTGGACCCAAAAGATCCATATGTAGGAGTTCCAATGGTCTTGATGTAGTCATTACGTTTTTTTGCAAGGTGTGGTGCTCCAACTTGCTTTCCGGCTCGGCATGCGCTACACGACTTGTCTTTCTCAAACACAACATCTTTCAAGCCTCGGATGTGACCACCTTTCAGAAGTTTCTGCATATTTTTCATACCAACATGGGCTATCTGTCTATGCCACAGCCATCCCGTGTTAGTTTTTGCAATCAAGCATGTGTGGAGTTTGGGCTTTGCCTTTAACATACCCTTGAATGCAACTGAGTTATCACTTCTTCTAGAAACTATCACACCCTCATAAGTAAAGAAGTAGTTACACCCTTTGTCACATAGCTGATATATGGAAAAAAGATTGTAGTCCAAAGAATCAACATGTAAAACATGCGAAAGAGTGTGTTGAGATGAAATTGCAATTTTACCAGTGCCAAGGACTTTTCCTTGGCTGTTGTCTCCAAAGTAGATGCCTTCACTAAGATCTGCATTTTGCTAATATTCAACAAACATTCTCCTTTCTCCGATCATATGATTGGTGCATCGACTATCTAGCACCCATTTTTATCCACCGGAGGAGTAAGCCTGCAAAATATAATTGTGCCTTGGTTTTAGGTACCCAAGCTTGCTTGGGTCCTTTCGGGTTAGTTACAACTAACTTAGGCACCCACACACAAGTTTTGGGATTCTTGTGGCGTGGCCCTGCATATTTTGCATCAACATAACCAAACCTATTTCTCATAAGAACATAGGATGCATCAAAAGTATGCAATAAGGTTTGTTGTTCATGCTTACATGTGTTCTATTTAACAAAAGCTTTATGATTCATATTGTGAGCATTATTGAATTGCTTCCTGCCTATTGTATACCCAAGGCCATCTTTAACATTAGGAGGTCTTGTGACCATATATGCACTATGTGCATATTTGATCTTTTACTTGTCAAAGATGCCACTTTGGGATGGATGTTGGACTTTTGGAATGTTGGGTTCATTTTTTACATTAGCATTCAATTTTGCACAAGTGCATGTTCTAATTGGCATTGAGTTGACATCTTGAGGGGATGAGCTCTTGGAGGAGGAAGTGCCACTTTGCTTGAGTGACTCAACTTGCACTTCAAGAATCTTGTTAACTTTAGTGAAGTTAGCAAGTTCATCCTTGATTTCAATGTGTGAGTCTTCTAGTTTTGTTTCCTTACTCAAGGCTAGTTCAAGCTCAAGTGCATTGCTTCTCTCCTTTTCAAGCTCAAGAAGCTTTTCAACCTCATGATATTTCTTTCTTTCAAGAATGAGCATATCTTCTTGACAGTTGACAAGCTCCTCCTTCTCAAAGGTCTCATCTGACAATAATTTCATTTTTCTTAAGACAGTTTTACTTAATCCTTTTAGCATTTTCTCATTTTGCTAGCGCTATGAAAATCATCACTAGAGGAATTTAAAGATGAAGGTTTAGATATGACCTTTTTCTTGCCCTCTCTAGCCATGAGGCAAGTGTGGTTGGAGTCCTTTCGTCCTCCCATGTTTGGTAAGAGTGTAGACTTCATCGTTGGCTTCTTGATGGCAATTGTTGCCATCTCCTCTTCATCTTTGGAGGAGGACTCATCGTTTGAGTCCCACTCCCTACCTATGTGCGCTTGGTGTGTTTGCTTCTTCTTCTTGAATATTTTCTTTTTTAGTGGCTTTGATTCTTTCTTTTTCTTGTTGCCTTCATATTGGTAGTCAACTATGAAGTGTTCGTATTCGCCATAGTTGTAGCAAGTACGTCGAGCTTTAGATTTTCCATTCTCTTTACTCATTGTTTCACTTGAGTTGTTGCCATTTCTTCTTCTCATCATGCGCTTGAATCTTTTGATGAAGAGCACCATTTCTTTATCATCCATGTATGTGCTCACATCATCACTATCCTCTTCCTCATATGTCTGACGGGCTTCTTTTTCTTTAGGCTTGCAGGTTGCCTTGAGGGTAACTTCCTTCTTTTTGGATGAAGTAAGTATGCAAGATCTTTCACATATTGAGCCTCCTTCTCCACCATCTCGTGATTTATTATCTTTCTAAGAACTTCATCGAGGGTCATTTTGTAGAACTCCGGGCTTTCTCTTATCATTGAGCATATAGTGATGTTGTGTGGCATAAATGCTCTTATCGTCCTCTTCACAACCTCATGATCAGTCCACTTCTTGCTTCCATAAGCACAAATCTTGTTAATGAGTGTCTTCATATGGTTGTACATTTCTTGAGGAGTCTCACTGTCTTCGATGGCGAATCTCCCCAATTCACCCTCAAGCATCTAGATCTTCGCTTCACGGATGGAACGGTTTCCTTCATGAGTAGTCTTGAGAGTGTCTCATTATTTCCTTGGCAATTTCCAGTCCATCCACCTTGGTGAACTCCTCTCGACTCAAAGATAAAGTGATCAACACAACGGCTTGTGCATTGCGATGAACCGCTTGTTCTTGCTCCGAGGTGAGTTCTTCATTGTTGTCAAAGACATCTAGACATGTACATACTATGTGCCAAAGACTCGGGTTTAGAGAGAGATAATATGCATCTTCATATTGTATTTCCACATAGTATAGTCAATTCCATCGAAATGAGGAGGCTTTCCTAATGGAATAGAGAAATAATTATTATTATTGTTGAGCTTCTCATAATTAACAAGATACCGGGAGTAGTCTTGATGACTATCCCCTTTTGGCTTTTTATCTTCTTTATTGCCCTTCTAGCTTAGAAGCTTCTTTCTAAGGAGTGCTTTCAGCTGGCGCAGTTCATCATCGTCGTGCTCATAGTCCTTAAGCACATCGAACGCCTTAGTGTCCTGTTTGTCTCCAATGACGGGCATTTCCGAGATCTTGTTGGTCTTGTTATCAGGGATTTGACTCTCCGAGCAGTGAGTCTTTTGATGCAGAGCCTTGCTCTGATACCCATTAAATGTGGTCTAGACGGGGGGTGAATGGGCATTGAAACTTTTCCTACAGCACTTAACAGAATCGTCAAATACCAGGAAGGTCGAACTAGTCCGGTGTATGATGCGGACTATTACGGTGTGCTCGTTACACCTACAAAAAGCTTAACTATTTTTGTGTTTTTCTTCGAACTGCTACGAAATAGTAAATCAATTTCAATATGATTAACAAGTGTGGACAATGGTTAAGTTACTTAAGAATCACAAAGCTAGTGACAAATACGAGAATGATCATGTCTTACCCTAGATAGTAATAATGATAAAAAGTAAAGATCAAAGGCACACGAGGTAAAAGGATTTTTATCGAGGTTCGATCCCACAAAAGAGATCTACATCCTCATTGAGGAGCTCACATAGAGTCGGGTCTCAAGCAACCCTTCACCTCATCAAGTCACCACAAAGGCCGACTTATGTTCCACTATCACGAGGGTAATCATCGAGTTGATAGGGCAACCTCACAAGCTAAGGGCTCCCACTAGATTACTGTGAGAAAACAAATCGGATACACACAAAATATTTACAAGAATTGCAAGAGTGTAAGAGAGATCAAACTCCAAGAGCTCAACAATATGTAGACGTCACTCTCCCTTTCTCAAATCTTGATTCCTAAAAGATTGAGACTTTTGGGGCTTTAGAGTGTGGAGAGGAGTGTTTTTGTGCTCTTGGAACGTGTGATGATGCTAGGGTTCTTAGTTGTACGTTTAGGGGTCGTGGATCACTTAGTTATAGTCATTATGAAAAGTTACTGTTAGAGATCCCGACGACCAGACTAGTCCGCTCTAGGAACCGGACTAGTTCGGTGTGCTTAGTGAATTGTCCGTGAAGTTGTGCAGCAAACCTTGAAACCCTAACTGCAGTGAGTATACCGGACTAGTCCATATAGGACCGCACCATTCCGTTATGTGTCCAGTAACAAAATTGGACTAGTCCGTCTTAATCGGACTTGTCCGGTGCATGGTGGGTTTTGTGAAGTGTTGACGGACTAGTACGCATTTTGGAACTTGTCCGTTTGTGCACCAGTTAGCATATCGGACTAGTCCGGCTGTTTCTGGACTTGTTTGTTATAAGAACAGAACAAAATTGGACTAGTCCGCTATTGAACGCACTTGTCCGATGCTCCAGTATATATTTTAATTTGTTGTTTAGCACTTCCTCTCTACGCAAAGATTTGAGCTCTTGGGATTTGTTTCTCATACACATCCTATACATTTAGAACTACTTTGTGCTTCCATTCTTCACTTGGACTCTTTCCCTCTCGTTTCTCGTTTTTCACTTTTTATGCACCATTATTTTCATTCTCCAAAGACCTGCTTTCATCTTAACAAATCTCATTAGGATCTTGCTTGTTTGTCATCAATCGTCCAAAACCCACAAGGGTGTGCCTAGATGCACTTTCACACTATATGCGGGTTTTTTACCTGTTGCCATCCCTAAAATCATCAGGTTCTGATGGTTTCCCTATGGAATACTAGTAGGTCTTCTAGGAGATAATAAAAAATGACTTGATGGTGCCATTTAAAGAATTCGATGAAGAACGTCCGCCATTGTTAAATATTAACTTTGGAGTCATAACCTTGTTACTGAAATATACCAATACAAATCAGATTCAATATTACAGATCAATTTGCCTATTCAATGTCAACTTAAGATATTTACAAAATTTGGCACAAATAGATTAATTTGAGATGGACTAGTTAGTCCATCTCAAACAGATTTTATGCAAATGAGAAATATTATAGATGGGGGTCATTATTTTACATGAAACCATTCACAATGCAAATTACATACGAAAAAGCTTGTGGAGTTGTTTTGAAGATTGACTTCGAAAAGGCCTACGATAAAGTTAAATGGACTTTTTTACAACTAACACTGCCAATGAAAGGTGTTGCCCCGAAATGGTGTAGATGCACTGAGTGTTTCATCGTAAAAGGCAGTGTTGCTGTAAAAGTTAACAATGATTTTGGACACTATTTTCAATCTAAGAAAGGATTATGACAGGGTGATCCGATGTCATCTATCTTATTTAACATAGTGGTGGATATGTTAGCAGTCCTAATAAAAAGGGCTAGAGATGATGGACAGATAAAAGGCGTCATTTCACATTTGATAGATGATGGCCTATCAATATTACAATATGTGTATGATACTGTCATTTTTATGGACCATGATATAGACAAGTCCAAGAATATGAAACTACTTTTAACAGTCTTTGAGCAAATGTCTGGCCTTAAGATTAACTTCCATAAAAGCGAGATCTTTTGCTTTGGCAAAGCAGAAGAGTTGAAAGAAGAATACATAAAATTAACTTTTTGGATGGGATTCAGGTCAATTCCCATTTATATCATTAAATGTGAAGAACTCAGCTTCGAATCACTTGATATAAAGAGTGTTTCACAAACGTGATCCTAGGAGGATAAATGGTTATGCAATAGACCTCTCAAAAATATTTATCCTGCACTATACAATATTGTTCATCACCCTCATGCTTTAGTGCCTAATGTCATGAATTCCATGCCATTGAATGTTTCTTTTAGAAGATCTTTGATGAATAGAAACCTGCAACAGTGGCATGATCTAGTGGCAAAAATATTGCATATTACACTGACCCGTGAGAGTGATAGATTTATATGGCACTCGAATAACAGTGGTCAGTTTAATGTTCGATCAATGTACCACCATCTTATGAATAAGAACGTTCCTTTCCATCATACGTTGATATGGAAAATTAAAATTCCATTGAAGATAAAGATTTCTTGTGGTACCTCCAAAGGTGACTTTAACCACAGGTAGTTGTTAGGAAAAATTGAAAGATAGCGTAAAATGTTGTTTTCCTAATTGTAATGAAATAATACAACATATGTTTTTTGATTGCCACAATAATGCGAAAACAATATGGAGGATTGACTACACAGCTATCGGATTACAACCACGTGTTTCGGCGAGACATATTTTTTGAATACGAAAATATATTTCCACTTCCACCCACATAGGAGCAGAGATAATCAGTTTTACATATTCCATTGCAGGGAAAAGGAGACCCCAGACCCCGCTACCTCTTCTTTCGTGTTCACAGCATCAGTCTCTAATGCCAGAACAGAGAGGGCCATCAAAACCACCCAAAAATACCCAAGGGATCGTTCATATCCTATTGCAACAGGGAGACAAACTGTACCATCTCTCTGGGGGAGACAATCCAAAATACTACTCTAAAGAAGTAGATAACAGCATGGCATCACGCCGATTGGGTCTCCTCCCCATCAGCTGCTTCATCCTCGGTCATTCATTGATCAACATTCGGTGCCAGAATCAGCAGAGTCATTCCTTGCCTCTTCATCACTTGCATCGCCGTCTTCATCATTGAGTCCGCCCCTGCCTTGAGGATCTCCTGCATGTCGCTGGGATACAGACCTGCCCAATATTGTAAAAAATGAACAAGCATGGAAAATGATCTCACAGGGATGTTTAATCAGCTTTTTATCAAAACACATTTTGTTTCTAGCTTTCCAGGCCGCCCAGCAAATGGCGCCCAGACCCACAGTATACACCTGGTCACCCCCAGGGAGCGCCTGTTTAACCTAGCACCAGTACTGATCCAAATTATTTGGTCTGTATGAGCTGTGAAAGCATAAAGCTATCACCCCCCAAACCACTTTCATCACTTGACATTCAAAAAACAAATGATTCAAAGTTTCAGGTTCTCTGCAGAAACTGCATTCTATATTTCCTTCCCAGTTTCTCTTCTTCATAAACTCTTTCGTTACTATAGCCTCATTTTCCATCAACCACAAGAACATTTTTATTTTATGTGGCACTTTTGCCTTCCAAATATTCTTATAAGATGGGCCTCTCTCATCAGCAGCTAATCGCCTGTAAACAGAACTAACAGTGAATACCCCGGATTTGTTCCATACCCACCTCACTTTGTCTTCCTGTGAGGTAACAGTTTGAGTATTCAAAAAACTTGCCAACTCATACCATTGATCCCTGAGAAATGAAGGCAATAGTCTATTGAACTGTAACACCCACCCCGCAGCCGCACATTGTGCTACTGTAATATTAGGATCAGTACACATTTTGAACAATAAAGGGTATAGAACATTCAGTGGCTTCTCCTTAATCCATTTATCTTTCGACAACAAAATATTATCCCCCTTCCCCAACACAAAGCGTCTCCCCTTCATGTAAAAATGTCTGACTTTAAGCAAGTCAGACCAGCTGGGAGAATCAGATAGTTTGTGCTTGATAAGCCCAACAGGATATCCCTTAACATATTTGTTCCTCACAATCTCCTGCCACATTCCATTCCCACTCTCTAATTTCCACTACCACTTGGATAGCAGACTGATATTCAGGTTTCTCAAATTCTTAATCCCCAGTCCACCTTTTTTCTTACAAGTGCAAGCTTTTTCCCATTTAATTAGGTGATATTTCTTTTTGGAGTTTCCACCTTGCCATAGGAATTTTTTCCTTGCAACATCAATTTCTCTATGACCAGATTTGGCATCAGATACATGGAGAGATGATAAATTGGATCATTTGTCAAACAAGCATTAAGAAGTACTATCCTGCTAGCCAATGATAAAGTACTTCCCTTCTAACCCTCCACTCTTTTCGCTACTTTAGAAATCACATATTGCCAATTGTAAGAATACAGCCTATTAGCAGAAGAGGGAACTCCCAAATATTGTAAAGGGAAAGATCCCACTTTACAATTAAAGATTTCTGCATATAGTATATCTTCCTCATCCCCCCAACTGCCAACACTTCACTCTTATTAAAATTTATTTTGAGCCCTGTCATTTGCTCATAGAGAGAAAGCAACAGCTTAACATTCCTAGCCCCAGTTATATCTCTCTCAAGACACAAGATAGTGTTGTCTGCATATTGCAGCACCAAAACACCCCCTGGAATTATATCATGTGCCAGCCCTTTCAGCAAACTATTTCTCTGGTCCCTGTACAACATTCTAGGGAGACAGTTTGCAGCAATATTAAAGAGGAGTGGAGACAATGGATCTTCTTGCCTCACACCCTTAAAACATTGAAAGTAGGGGCCCACCTTTCCATTTATTTTAACACTCAGTGTTCCATTTTGAACCACTTGCTCAATCCAATTACACCATTTTGAGCTAAATCCTCTCTTCCTAAGGCATGTGAATAAAAATTGCCAATTGACTTTATCATATGCCTTTTCGAAGTCTAACTTCAAAATTAGCCCCTTTTGATTCCTTTTCCTCTTAGTTTCATTTAACACTTCATGTAAGATAAGAATGACATGCATCATGTTTCCTGATGGTATGAAGGCAGTTTGAACATTATGTATAATTTTGTTAGCAACACATTCCAGCCTCATAGTCAGTAACTTTGTAAATATTTTATAAACACAATTTAACAGGCAAATAGGACTATACTGCTGAATCTTTTCAGCCTCCTTAACCTTTGGTAGAAGAGTAATAACCCCAAAATTAATCCTTTGTATATTTAGATTGTCATTATAAAAGTCTTCAAAGAGAGCCGTTATATCATCTTTAATAATCCCCCAACAGTTTTGATAAAATTCAATAGGTATATTGTCAGAACCAGGTGCCTTGTTCTTTTCCATTTGGAATAAAGCATTCTTTATCTCTTCTTCATTAAAGGGTTTTGTCAGCTCTAAATTTTCTTCTTCATTAACATTTTCATTTTCCTCCCATAAGGATTCATCAATACTAAAATAGTTACCCTCCTCCCTCCCAAATAGGGATCTATAATAGTCAGTAGCATACTTCAATAATTCATCATCTCCTTGAATGGTTCCCCCCCCTCCTTAAAGCTGAAAATAAAACTTTTCCTTTTTCTCCCATTCGCTATTTTGTGGTAATATTCAGTGTTCATATCCCCTTTAAGGGGCCACATTTCTCGACTTTGTTTATATAAAAATAGTTCTTCTTTTTCCATCATCTCCATCAATTTTGTATGGATAAGAGTTTTTATGGCTATTTCAGCATCTGAAAAGCCAAATAACTTCTTTTTCCTCCAGAGTTCCAATTTCCTTGTGGATTTCTTATTTTCTCTTTTTATCCAAACTGCTTTGATTGTAACCCCACCCTTTAAAGTATTTCTTAATTTTCTTCATTTTAAATAAAAATCGACTTAGAGCATCAGAATCTCTAGTCGGCTCCTTCAAAATTTCCTCCACTTTCCGAAAAAAATATGGATGTTTCATCCAAGATAGTTCAAATTGGAAGGAGTAAGACCTATTACCCTCTTCTTCCCTTGTATCCATAATCAAAGGATTATGATCGGACAACTCTCTAGTTTTTTTATATGCCACTACTCTCGGGTATACAACTTCCCAATTTTTAGACATTAAGATCCTGTCTAAAGCTTCAAGGGTGGGATTTCTTTGATTATTTGACCATGTGAATTTACCTCCAAAAATTTTGATCTCCCTGAGATCATGAGTATTTATGATATCATTAAACAAATCTATAAATCTGTTTGGACAAAAAGGTTTGTTCTTCTCATTTGGACCCCTAATTATATTAAAATCACCCCCTGTCACTAAGGGCATGCTAGTCGAATTTATATAGAGAGCCAATTCTGCTAAAAACTCTTCTCTATCCCCATCATTGGCTGCTCCATATATATTAAGCAGTCACCAAATTTTATCAGTTTTCATATCCTTCACCACAGTCTGTATATTGTATGAGCCTATTTTAACATCCTCAAATTGAAACATTGTCTTTCTAATGCCAGTCATCAAACCTCCAGATTTCCCCCGGGAGGGGCTCCACACCCAGGAGAAATCTTGAGGAGGGTCTATTGACCTCAATAGCCCTTCTGAAATGGTTTGCTGCATTGTTTCCTGTATACATATGATATCAATATGCATCTCCTTAACTAAGTCTTTGATATAAGTCTTTACTCCTCTTTTCCCCACACCCCTACAATTCCAAAAGAGTGTCTTCATTTTTAACCTTTCTTGGATATAATTGTTTCTGTATACAGAAACCCCTGTCCTTTTACTTCTTCTCAACATAATAGATCTACCCTCACCTTTCCTACCGGAATTTTTTTTCTTAAATGTTCTTATTTTATACTAGCCGTTTCTGCTACTGTAGAGTCATCCCCCCTAGCATCATGTAACCTGTTTTCAATTGTTCACCATTTTTCATTACGATTTTGTTCGTTGTTATTAAGATCATCCCTCTTTTGTTTTATGTTTTCTCTAGCTCTCTCAATATCAAGCATAAGATCAACTTTATCAAAATTATCAACATCTACTAGCACTCCCATATCACCAGCCAAAGCAACTATTTCATCTGCTTGAAGAACTGCAAAAGAGTTTTAAGAATTACCTTCTAGAGTTCTTTTGCATGGAGATGCAATAATGTCCAGCATGTGACCATCCATGTTTTTTCCAATATCTCCCCTAGTCACAATGTCCTCTTGGAACTTGGTCTCTTCCTTTTCCTTAGCTGCATACTCACATCTGACCATTCTCACCTCAATTCTCTTGTCTTGAGCAGGAACTTCCTTGTAACCCATATCATCTCCAAGTAGGTCATCATCAATATCGTCCAAGGAATGGTCCCCTTTATCATCCTCTTTTTCCTTGCAGATCCTATATTCTTTAAAGCTGCTTTTCTCTTTACTTTTGTCTCTGCTAGATTCCACAGTACTATTATTAGGATCTCTCTTCCTTTCCCATCCAAATTTTGGAGGTGCAGAATTCATTCCCTCATCTCTTTTGAAGTTGCTCTTCCCTGGCATAGCCCTCTTTGAAGATTCTCAATCTTTCTTAGATTTTTTGGCCTGGGGAGAAGGCACACCATTAGTCATTCCTGGCAGCTAAGGTGCATCCACTTGACCTTCCACCTCTCTTTCAAACCAGAATTTGTAGAAGTAAGGCACTATAACTCCTTGAACAGAAGTTGGAACCCTATAGATGTTCCTTGTTCCAATTCTCATCTTTACATAGTCCAGCCTTGCCAGATTGCTCTCATCTATCTCCATGGTAACACCCACTAGTGACCCCACATAGGCCAAAGTCTTGAAGCTTCACTTGTCATATGGTATACCACATACTCTGAAAAACGCAGTTTGCAATTCTCCAATCGCTCCCAGAGATGGAGTCCATGGGCTGACAGTAATGGATGCATCAGTACTCTTCATTCCAAGACTAAAGTGGCCCCACTCTCTTATCATTCTGGCATTGGGGAACCTCATTGTGAAGCTTTCCTCATCCATAGGTCTAGCTTCCCACCTCCATGTATTAGCACCATGAATCTGAGTAAATTCCTGCTCAATCTGGTTTCCAGTAGCATGTCCCCTAACCACTTTGATCACTGCAGTGGTAGCTCTCTCCTTGGCATTAACATCTGACGGACAGTTTGGGATGCAGAAGAACGGTTGACCCTCCACCTGAGAAGCTCCCAATGGTGCCAGATATTCCCAAAGCAGCTTTGTATAACACTGAATAGCTTCATGGCCAACTTTGTTGCAGTGCTCACAAAACATAGCTCTAGGGCATTCATGAGCCAAATGACCTCTTCCAACACAGCCATAGCATTCCACAGCTTCCTTGCCACGGTTGAGAGTACCTTTCACCTCTAATCCATGGTATTCGTGAGCCAAATGACCCTTTCCTCCACAACTGAAGCAATCCACAGCCTCTTTCCCTCGATTGATGGCACCTCTCTCCTCATGAACCCTAGTCTGTCCCGGGCTTTGCCCCGCAGAAACGATCTCCTTGCCTTTGTCCTTGTTCACAAAGTCTCTAGCAGAACCCTCACCATTTCCCCCTTCAGAAACCATAGGAACTAGTGTAGATTGCTCACCTTGTATTTGATCTGCAGATTCCTGGTCCTTTATGACCCCTTCCTGTTCTTCTTCTTCCTGATCTTCCACGGGCCTCCATGGTTGGTCACGAAACCATTGAAACCTTCCTCTTCCCCTTCTTCCACCTCTGGCTCCACGCCAGAACCTTTCTCCATTTCCTGGTATCAAGCCTCTCTCTCCGCGCCCCATGACCATGATTGTAGGAGCGAAGCGAGTTTGCACTGCTTGTACAAACTATTTGGAAGGGGATTTGGTGGTGGATTTCCATAGATGTCCACAGATTCTCTGGATGTTTGGGAGTGGAAGAGGAGAAGGTGATGCAACCGAGGTGAGAGGCACCACACCTCCCTCCAGATCTGCGGCGGAATGGGAAGACTCAACTTCTTTTAAGGAAACCCTAGGCGCACTGACCTGGGAATCTGCCTCGTGCTCCGTCGATCGACCGATGTGCGTCTCGCACACCAGCATCTCATCGCCATGGATGTGATCTCTGTGCCACGCGTCTAGCATCGAGCGCGCCATGACTGGTACCTCTCTCTGCATGTCGAAAGGCCCATCCAGCCCACAGACAGGGGCCTCTAATGACGGGTCCCCGGCTTGGAAAGGAGCTGAGCCCACCAGGATTCACGCCAAACCGCTTGTCGAGGTTGGCGTCCTCCGCTTTGCCGCCGGCAAACGTCGTCGAGAGTCGCCTGAGAGTCCACTTCCTTAGTTTTGCGGCTTGTTCAAGTACCCAATCTTTATCCTATAAAAACTCGGCGAGACATATGTTTGGTACATGGCTTCAATATTATACTCAAAAAGAAAAAAAAACATTTGTATGGGTGGGACTGCGACCATGTGTTGTGCAATTTGGCGATGTTGAAAATGATGTGATATTCGATAATATTTAATATTCTTCATTTATGCAAACTGTTTTCAAGGGAACTTACTGGTTGAGAGCTTGTGCGTTGTTACAAAGTGATCAAAGAACAAAGCGAAGTTTCTACCTGGCGAGCAGAATAATGGAGTCAGCAGCATTCAAATTATTCGCCAATTTTGTATGGGAATTCCATAATAGACTTTGTTAATTTATTGTAGATATGAGTGTGTTCGTTTGGCATATTGAGGTGTTATGTTTGTGTAATAACTCGGGGTTGCATACATAGTAGAGGCCGGGAATATTTGTTTCTGTTATCTAAAAAAGTTGAATTATATTAGTTATCCTAAACGTCATTTATTTCATAAGAACAGAGGGACTAAGATAGTTGAGCCTAGCTGGTTATCACACTAGGAATTGTATTTTGTTTACTTTGTACGTTGTGTAAAGAAAAATCTCAAAGGAGAAATGCTTAAAGTAGGTACTCCTCCCATTTGTTTTTATTTGACGTGAAATAAACGGAGGGGTAATACATTCTCTGGTCAGCACGTATTATTGGAACACACCCCTGCATGTAGGGTTGTCAATAATAAAGGGGACATAGATATCCCTGTCAATAAACTAATTTTGTTTTAACCCGCGAAGATAACATCATTGATAGGTCTGACCCAGCTGCTCATATCCCGCGCTCGCCGTGTCAATGGAAACGTTCCGGTTGACCGGACGTCTCAACGAACGGGGAAGCTTCCGGCCGTCACCATCGTTGCCAACTGGTAGCATAGATGGTTGGAACGGAAATGGACTACGTATACACGGAACAAAACAGTTCTTGGTTATTATTGGCGCTCGCTGTGACTGGATAAAATATGAGAGTTCACCTAAGTCAGCGTTTTCTATGCAGCGGGGTCACCGGCCGGCGGCTTAAGCGTTAAAGCTAAAGTTGCGTGAGCTTCAATTCCGCTCCACCCAAGAGGCCATATGATGGCAAGTTGGACGCTGCGGTTGTATGTTCGGCACTACTCATACTGTCATTGCTAAGAACGTCACTTGGAGGAATAGAAAAGGTGGATGGTCACTACACTGTGAAAAGAGTGTTAAAATTAAAAGAGAGCCCAAAAATCAAATAGACACTAAATCATTTCGAATTACATGGAAAAACTGTATACAAGATCAACATCAAGTGCTATCTCTCAAATAGCACAAGGACACTACTAATACATTCTCTTCCATCTTTGTTGTTGGTGCGGCTATCAAGCCAACAAGATGAGGCCGCAAGAAGAACGACGACGGGGGACGTTTCCCCTTGTTCTTCTCTTGGTATTTTGATCGGAATCTGAGAGAATTGAGAGAGTTCTTGTGTCTAATGTATATTCACACGCCACACTGAATCATTCACATAACCCTCTTCTTATATATGACCAAGAGACACAAGAGGGGGCCTCCCAACCCTTAGAGACGGTTAAGTTCCCCGATCAAGGATATAATTGTCGGTGGGTTGTGTCCTTTCAATTATAATACATGTCATTTTCGAGTTCAAACTGACATTAACTAAAAAGATCGGACTAGTCCGGTCAGGATCTGGACTAGTCCAATAGTTTCTCATAAACATTTCGGACTAGTCCGGACCGGACTAGTCCGTCAACTGCCGGACTAGTTCGGTAGTGCTAACATTCTCCGCCTTGAACTCGAAACTGAAACTTACCAACTTATTTAATACTAAACTTAGTGTCCACTTTTTCATGCTTGACATATAGGGCACAACGCATCACAACAACAGTTTACGTATCGTTGGACTCGAGGATGTAACATCCCAAAAATTTCGATAATCGGAAATCACTCAGAATTAAAACTTCTCAATTTAAACTAGCTACGCTTGAGATGGAAGCCATAATAGCAGTTATGGGTTTATGCAAGAGGTGGAAAAAAATAAATAAAATAAATAATATATAATAAAAATAAATAGGGAGTGAATAAAAGGAACCAACCCATTAAATAGAGATCTTAGTCAAGTAACTAGAAAAGAAAAAGAAAAAAACAATACAGAAAAGGGCCCAGAATTAGGAGCAGCCCGCATAGCTTCCCTGTGGCCCAGCCTGCTTCGCCACGGCCCAACACCTACGGCCCGCTTCCTTCTCCTCCCTCAGCACAGCCAGCCCGGCGATGTACTGCCTTCCCCCTCCCCGCTTCTCTTCCACGCCCGACCAACATCCGCCTTTCCCGTGACGTGACGCGCCGGGAAAATTGCCCGCGCCGCCTGCTCTCTTGCTGCACCGCCATCATCGCGGGAGCGACGCCGCCTCACACGGCCAGCTTCGAATCATTACCCCGACGACCTCTCGCCCCGCCAGCCGAGCACTTGCGCGGTCACACCAAAAGGCGCGCCACCGCCTTCTGCTGGGAACTGCCATACGGGCCTATAAAATGGCCCTCACCCTCGCCACTTTGCCCGCAGTGCAACCCACCACATTCAACCTCACACCCCGGAGCTCGAGCGCCCCTCTCGGAGTGGAATTTTGGAGCCCCCTTCTTCTTCCTCGTCGCCGGCCGCCGAGCTCATCGCCGCCGGTACATCCCACCATCCTTCGATTACTCTCGCAGGCGCATTTTTCAGTAGCCTTAGCACACATATGATGCCTTGTCTCGCGCCAAGCAATAGCTCGAGCAATGGTGGCCATCAAAACCTAACTCCGCCGGCCATCGAGCACGTTCGTGCTCCGGCGAGCCTGGCCACGCCAACACCCTTGCCCCATTAGCTTCGTGAGCCTTTAGAACGGCTAGAACATGGGTTAGTTTGGTCAGATAGCTCTTAAAAAGAGGGAGCACCGGCAACCCTAACCGGCCCACCGCACCTCGCTGTCGCCGGCCACCGTGGGGCCTTCCTCGCCCTGGTCGTTCCTCCTAGATGGCTCATCGCACAACATAGTATGCGTAGAGTAAAAGGAACCAAAGAAACGCAATGCGGTACGCAGACCCGTGGAGCTCGCTCGTGCCGCCGTCATCGACAAGTCGGCGCCGCCCTTCCAGCCGTCGTCTCGGCCCGCCGCCGTTAGTTTCACCTCACCCCTAGGAATTTGCCATTGCACCAGAGCATCTCAAACCCGACCGACGGAGGGGTTCCGGTGAGCCGCCGGTGAAGATTCTACCGTGCAGAGAGCCAGGGCGCCCCTACCGTGCGAACGTGGCGCCGACGTGGCTGCTAGCAGGGCGCCACGCGGGCGGGCTTGCCACAACAGCCAAGCCGCACCATGCCAGCTAGGCCCCGCGCCACGCGAGGGGGAGTGTGCGCTCCGTCCATGAGGACCGTAGAGTCGGGGCCTACTAGTGGGGCCCGCAGCCCACCCCACGCAAGGAACCCAAGGCCACTGCCGCCTGGGCCCCTCAGCCAGCCCACTAGCTTGGCTAAGTGCACACGCGCACGTACAGAGGGTGAAGGGTCCCACTCTCAGTCACTGTCAACGCGCTGGAACCGCTAAGCATACCCGAGACTGTACACAAATATGTGAAAAACACATTTTTACACACATAAAAATTAGGACATATTAGCATGGAAATAGGGCCCTAATAAATATTACAAAATAGTACAATAAGCTAATGGCTAAGGAAAAAAATAAATATAGGAAAGAACATGGAAGGTACCCAACAACTCACCTTAATCCCAAGAACAATTAGGGAGACGACAACAAAAAGTTCAATAAATATTTCCTTGGATGATTATTCCCTGTATTGGACTTCTCTTGATGTGTTTTTGCCCGCTTAGTTATATTATAGCGACTGAGGACATTGAGGAAGACCCAGAAGACCCGAATTTTGAGGAAGACCTCCTCAACGAATTCGAAGGCAAGATCTAACTCCTTGATAATGTTTCACCTATGTTTTGCAATCGCACCTATGGCTTGTTTTCAATGCATGACTATATGTCTATTTTAAAATGTTGTTATGCTATGAACCACTTGATGTGGTAGCATGAGCTATGTTGATGACTGAATATCAGTGTTAGCTACTAGCCAATGATAAACAGTAACCCAGTAGTTACTCGCTATCAATGGCTTGAAATAAGACACTGTATCAGTTACGATAATAGCAGTGACTATCACAATCCCCTCCTTGACCTTGACAACACAACCCCTTGACAACCTAACAGCTTCATCACTGCGCTATAGCAGCAATGTGAGCACCTCCTTGTTAGTAATATGCTTAGGAACCCCTGCGATGTTTGCATCGCGGACCACTACACATTGTATACATGGTTGTGAAATGTGTTAAAAGGTGTTTGGTGGTGTGAGTTAGGATATGTGTGGGAGATTCATGAACTGTGTGTGTGAAGGGGAAGGGTGGTTGAGGCGGGTATGATGATGGGATGCCGAGGGCTCCCTAAGAGGTATACTAGTTGCGGCTGCGTATTTGGTGTAAACCACCGATTGGCGCTGAGTGCTTCAGTAGTAGTCCGATGACGATGTTTTTCGGACTAGACTTATGCTGAGTACTTCAGTTTAGTTTGATGTTGTGAGTTCTGAACTAGTCCTTTTGCCAAGGACGGATGGAGTCGCCTCACCAATATAAGGACCGGTTCATTTGACCTCAACATAGTGATTTCATACAACCACAGAACCTGTATGGGCGGGACTCTCCCTACCTTTCTGGTAACTGCCATAAGAGAAAACCTGGAGAGCCATGGAGGTCACGGTGGACCAGGAAATGGCATAGAGATCGAGGATCGTCTGATGTCTGGCTGGGTAGAAATTGCCCGAATAGCCGCTAGGCTGGGCCGGATCGAGGTGTGATTGTGGGGTTACGCGGGGAAGATGGGATGAGCATCATGTAATACCCTTGCTAGGTGTGTATGGCCTGTAGGTAAAGTGTACAAACTCTATAGAGTCTTAATATATTCGGATAGCTATTGTCATAGTCTTGGCACACTATGCTTTGGGCTCCTATTGATTAGCATTAGTGCATCTCCTTATAGTGTGTCTGTGAGTGGCTGAGGCCACCGTGTTTTGGGAAAGTGTTGGCATGCATACCGGAGTCATAAGGGCTAGGGCTCGAGGACTCATCTAAAAGTGAGGGAACTGGCGGGATGATCTGAAACTCCCCCAGGGCCCGCCAACTATGATTATATTGATGCAACTACTTCTCCCTCTTATTGCAAAACTCTTTTCAAAGAGAACCTTGCATAAAATGCTTTTCGGCAAAACTAAGTCGTATGGCCTCTCCTTCCTACAAGCCCCAATGCATGAAACACCTCCCCTTGAGTAGTGTTAGGGATTGCATAGTACCTTATGTACTCACTCTTGCTTAATATGTTGCCACCCAGAAGAGGATGAAGATGACAAAGTGTCGTGCGAGGATGAGGAATAGGTTTAGTCCTGCTACCAAGGATGCCTAAGGGAATGGAGCCGTATCAATGCTGTTGTAGCTCTACTTTTATGTATCCAGCGACCCTGTCAAGTCACGACTGAATGTACTATAAGACAATGCTTGTAAGACCATAAAGGTTATGTAATAAATATTCATGTATGGACCTCTATACATTCTGTTGTGTGTACCAATTACTGAGCCATGGATTGGTATGGGAAGCACAAGTGGACCCACAAAAGGCGGGTCCTGACAGAGGACCACAATACATCTCACACTTAAAAATGAATCTTACTCTTACTTGGCCCCTAAATATCCGGTGATCATAGGTTCTCCCTTAAACCCATGCTAGCCACGTGTTCACTGAACACGTTGGGTGGAAGACATTTTGTAAACGGATCCGCAAGCATTCGCTTGGTACTAATTTGCTCAATATACACTGCTTAATATGATCCCGGATTTACTCTTTTACAACACATAACTTATGTCAATTTTTTTGGCATCACATATGACTTGTTGTCTCTGGAGTACAAAAAACTTAAGTGGTTTAATGCTGTCAACCACTCACAATTTGGGTTTACTCACCGTGTCTGCTCGGTGGTCTCATTTATAATATATGTTTGGTATGCATCACACATGATGCAGTGACCCTAAATTAGGAGTTTCTCCATAATAAAGCTCCATTATGTGAGTGTTGATTACTGATGTGGATTTACTACACATTTCGCATAAACTGAGTCTTAGTAAGTCATTTTTCAAATGACTTAATCTTATACTCAACTTAACATGAGACCTTGTGAAAGTGCATCTAGGCATCCCTTATGGGTTTTGGTTGATTTATGACAAACAAATGAGATCCTAACCACATTATTGAGATGAGTGCAGGTTTTAATGAAAGAATGAAGAAAGCACTAAAAAGAAAGGAGAATGAGGATACATTCGGAAAAGAGCTCCAGAACTAAATAGAATACACCATTGCGTAGGGAGTGTGTTAGTGTAACACATCCCAAGAGCTTAAGCATAAAAATCCTCACACACTTCACATTTCACAGGAAAAACGGACTAGTCTGAGATACACCGGACTAGTCCGATATCCTCTATCGATAGTTCAGACAAGTCCAGCCAGTGCGGACTTGTCCGCACCGAACTAGTCCGATATGTCCGGACTAGTCTGATAATGCCTCTGACTAAAATCGAACAAGTCCTCCAAGTACAGACTTGTACTCTATTTACTAAGGGTATCACCACACCAGACTAGTCCGATATTACCACGGACAAGTCCGAAAACTTTTCTGACTAAAATCGGACATGTCTTCTCCTAGCCGAACAAGTCCAATATTCCTAGACACTTAGAGTTTCCTGCACGTCGCACACCAGACTAGTCCGGACTCCATCGCGGACTAGTATGAACCCTCAAAACTCTAATGGTACTTTTGAAAACCCTAATATAAATAGATGTGCATGGCCCAACTATCAACCCTCTCGACCCCCTGCGCCGTCACACCCTCCAAGAGCCTAGAAAACACATCTCTCCACGCAATCCAACGCAAGAAAGATCAATCCCTTGAGGATTCACTTTGGATCAAAGGAGAGACACGATTCCACACGTTTGAGCTTTTGGGTTTGATCTCTAACACACTCATGTTGTTTCATTGTTGATATTACGAGTGTGTTTTTGGTGGTGTTTGAATTGTAATCTTGGGGAGCCCACAATTTGTGAGAAGGCCCCTTGAACTTGGTGATTTGCCCCTTTGTGATAGTGGAAGAAGAATTGGCCTTCGTGGCGTTTTGACGAGGTTAGGGTCAGTGAAGACCTGATCCTTTCGTGGGCTCCTCAACGTCGACGAAGGTTGCCTTTGTGGGAACCAAACCACGGGATAAAAATCGTGTGTCAAACTTGTTCTTAAGTTTCTCATATCATATTCTTAGGGTTTGATTGATCTTGTCCATCTTACGTTAAACCATTCAAATAAAAGTTAATTTGTACTACACTTAGTTTCATTGACTCAATACTTCCAATTTACATACTATATTCCGCTACATACTGTACTTGTATTGGAATCATTGATCGAACTTGATCAATTTAGTCTGCACGCACCCGACTAGTCCAATATCTTGGGTTTTGATCAGTTTGTTAAGTGTTGCAGGTTCTGACTAAAATTCAAAAAGGCCTATTCACCTACCCCCCTCTAGGCCACATTCACCTTGATACTTGCAAAACTGCAAGTAATACTTATTTCCATCCAGTCATCTGGATTCGACTTACTTATGCCAAAATTAACCCGATACTTAAACTTTGTCAAGGTAACTTAAGAATTGAGCAAAACTTAAAAACTCCTTACAACAAGAAGTTTTGGAATGGATTCTTATTAGGTCGACCTCTTATTGGTTCCATACTTACTAACCATGACTCATTAGAGCAGACAAAGACTTATTTTCATGCATACTATACTTTCCATGTACGCTCCTTAAGTATGCCTTTTGCACTAAACTCAATACCTCTTTATTTCTGTCTCGGTGATTTTCTATGCCCAATACATAGGATGCTTCACCAAGATCTTTTCATATCAATATTAGAGGACAAGAACTTCTTAGTTTTTTATAGTAGATTGACATCACCACTTGCAAGTAGTATATCATGTACATAAAGCAGAGGAAAAAAAATTTGTCGTCTTTAAACTTACTATAAATGCAATTGTCCTCCTCATTTTCTTTAAACCAAAACTTTCTTACTGTTTCATCGAACTTGAGATATCACTGCCTTAACGCTTGCTTAAGTGCATAAATGGACTTTCTTAAGTGGCATCCTATATGTTCCTTACTCTTAACAACAAAACCTTTCAGTTGTGTCATATAGCCGTTCTCATATAGACCACTATTGAGGAACGTCGTATTTACATCCATCTGATGTAATTCTAAATTATAATATGCAACTAATGCCATAATGATTCTGAACAAATCCTTACTTGAGACGGGTGAAAATGTCTTATTATAATCAATCCCTTCTCTTTGAGTAAAGCCTTTCACAACAAGTCTGGCCTTAAACTTATCAATATTCCTTTTGGGGTCACGTTTAATTTTGTAGACCCATTTACGACATACTATTTTGGCTCCATTAGGAATCTCAACTAAATTTCAGACTTTGCTTACTTCCATAGACCTCATTTCATCCTCTATGGATTTATGCCATTCAGATGATTGAGGACTTCTCATAGCATTTTCAAATGTGGTGGGATCACCCTACATTTGAATTGTCTCACTCAAATAGATCTCATAATCGTTTGGAATGGTCGATTTTCTTTCTCTTTGAGATCTTCTTAATTTCACATTATCCTCATTTTGAGATTGTTGTTGCTCTTCATTATTAATGACAACAGGCTGAGAATGTTCAACCTTTCTTAATAATTATGTTGCCAATAGAGAACTAACAACAGGTGTTGAATCTTCACCAATAGACATTGATGATTCAACAGCAGTAGGTAATGAGAAATACGATTCTTGTATCATAGGAGTGGGTACATAAACCTGCTTCTCTTTAAGATTAATTTCTCGTCTTACCGTACTCCCCCTGATCATGGCATCCTCTAAAAAGACGGCATGTCTTGTTTTTACAAACTTAGTATATCGTTCTAGAGAGTAGGAACGATATCCCTTACTCTTTTCTGCATAGCCAATAAAATGGAAACTTATTGTCTTAGCATCGAACATATCAATGTTTAGGTTAAACATTTTTGCCTCAGCAAGACAGCCCCATATATGCATATAACTTAATGAGGGCTTACATCCTATCTACAACTCATACGGTGTTTTAGACATTGACTTACTAGGAACCCGATTTAGCACATGAATGGCAGTTTTTTAATGCCTCCATCCATAAGCTAACTGGCAAATCTGATTGACTTAACATGGATCTTACCATATCCATTAGCGTACGGTTGCACCGTTCCGCTACTTTATTTTGTTGAGGCTTGCCCGATATGGAATACAGGACGACTATGCCATTTTCCTATAGGAACCAAGCAAATGGTCTAGGAACTTGGCCATACGGGGTATGGCGACCATAGTACTTACCACCACGATCGGATCTTACCACTTTAATCTTAGTGTTGTGCTGATTTTCAACTCCAGCCTTAAATATCTTAAATTTATCCAATGCTTCAGAGCGTTCTTTAATTGGATAAATATAGCCATAGCGAGAATAGTCATTCGTGAAGGTTATGAATGAATAAAAACCATCAACAGATACTATGGGAAATGGACCACAAGTGTCCGTATGGATTAATTCCAAAATTCCCGCACTGCGTATGACACTTTTCTTAATTTTCTTAACAAATTTTTGCTTAATGCAATCTATGCATTTTTCTGAATCTGAAAAATACAAATGGGGAAGAATCGATTGTGAAATCAATTTTTCAATTCTTCCCCTCGAAATATGGCCTATGTGACAGTGTCATAATTTTGAAAACATTTTAGAATCGATTCTCTTACTCTTACTCTGATGTGAGAAAAACTGATTGTCGCTTACAACACAATTTAAGGAAGCCTATGCATTCCTTTTGATGGTGACCTTTGTCTAAATAGAAGCGACATTGATCGTTCTCCACTTTCACATCCTTATGGTAAGGATGACTTTGTGGAGTCTTACCCTTATCTTTATCATGGTAAGAAAAACCATGATTCTTAAAAGGTTGCTTACAAGAATAATTCTTCTAAGCCTTACTTTTTCCCTTTACGTAGTTTATAACATCATTACCATGAAGAGACTTAATCCTCTCTTGCTTCTGAACACACATAGTCATAAGTTTTTCTATGTTCAATAGTTCAGGTTAAGAGTTGTAGTTGATGACAAAAATCTCAAATTCCTTAGGAAGTGAGGCAATGATGAGATGTACAGTGAACTCATCTTTAATCCCCAAACACATAGGCTTAAACTTTGCAGCCATATCTGTCATCTTCAAGATTTGCTCTCGCAAACCACCTCCATAATTACTTTGCAATAACAAGTCTCTTGATAAGAGTAGTTGTTGTTGCCTTAGAAGAACCAGTAAACTAATTCTCATCTTTTGGAGGTACTCAGTGGCAGTCTCAAATTCAGGAATTGCTCCCCGAATAGTCTCAGTGATAGTGCCCTTAATAACCATCAAACATTTCCTGTTTGATTGTTTTCACTTAACTTTGGCTATGTACAATCCTTTGTCTTCACAACAAAGGCTTTTCTGAGTTTAATCAACATTTCTTACTGGAGCCACCAGCTCAACTGAATATGGAGTTATGCGAGCCAAGTCTATCTCTAAGACTGCCAAAATAATCTCCAACTTTCTCTCTCCATCTCCCATAATTGCTTACACTGAGTGGATCAATGGAAGCTATGAAACTCAATGCTGAATTCTATTGAAGAAAACTTCTTAATCAAAGATCATGAGTGAATGCATAGATATTAATCATAAGATAATGTTGAGTTTTATCTTTCACTTTGGTTACTTGACCAAAACTCAACATTTGAGAATAACTGAAAAATAACATAGTAATTTATCTTTCGCTTTGTTTACTCGACCAAATTACTATATTCTTAAAAAGAGAATGTCATTAATGCCTTTCGCTTTGGTTACTCGGCCAATAATGACATTAAAACTTAAAATTGGAGAACAACTTAAATAAATAGTAATTTATCTTTCACTTTGGTTACTCAACCAAATTATTATGCACTTAGAAAGAAAATGTTATTAATGCCTTTCGCTTTGGTTAATTGGCCAATAATGACATAATATAGCTTAAAAACATGGCAATACTATTTTTCATTTTGGTTACTCAATGGAACTCCATGCAACTTAAAATGACATAGCAATTCATTTTTCGCTTTGGTTACTCGACCAAATTGCTATGACAATATAAACTTAACTCACAGTGGAAGCTTAACTAAATAAGCAAACTTAATTGTATAACATGGACTAGTCCACATATGGTCGCACTAGTCCGAACTCTTACAGTACCATTTTTTGACTAGTTTGGTCCACACACCAGACATGTTCAAACTCAAACAGAACCATGACCGAACAAGTCCAGTCCATAGGATGGACAAGTTCAGTATTGTTCCAAAAAAATTTGATCCGTTCTTTATTGAACTTTTCAAGTTTGGTTCGTACTATTCCGTACTAGTCCGGCCAACCCCGGAAAAGTTCACATAAAAAAACCAGAAAATGCCAAAATACCCAAAAGGGAATCTTAATCTTACCATCTTACAAAATAAACTTAACTTTCATAATGGATTTCAATCCAAAGTGCTTAATTGGTTTTTAATCAGATGAACGCGTCAATACGCCCAGATCCGAAAAACCTAACCACTTATTGTGGCACACCGGACTAGTCTGACCCTTAGACCGAACAAGTCTGTACCTTCAAAACTTTCAACAAAAAACTTCGATCAAAACTCAATTTGAAATGATTAGTGGTCTAAACGTCTCTGATACCATTGTTAGAATCAAAAGAGAGTCCAAAGATCAAATATCCACTAAATCATTTCGAATTACATGGAGAAAACTGAATACAAGATCAACATAAAGTGTTATCTCTCAAATAGCACAAGAACACTACTAATACCTTCTCTTCCATCTTTGTTGTTGCTTGACAATGCAGCCATCAAGCCAACAAGGCGAGACCGCAAGAAGAACAACAACGGGAGACGTTTCCTCGTGTTCTTCTCTTGGTATTTTGATCGGAATCTGAGAGAATTAAGAGAGTTCTTGTGTCTAATGTGTATTCACATGTCACACTGAATCATACACATAACCCTCTTATTATATATGACCAAGAGACACAAGAGGGGGCCTCCCACCCTTAGAGACAGGTAAGTCCCCCAATCAGGGACATAATTGTCGGTGGGTTGTGTCCTTTTAATTAGAACATATGTCGTTTTCGAGTTCAAACTGACATTAACTGAAAAGATCTTTCTAGTCCGATAGTTTCTCAGAAACTTTTCGGACTAGTCTGGTCTTATATCTGACTAGTCCGGACCGGACTAGTCTGTCCACTACCGAACTAGTCGATAGTGCTAACAAAGAGTTCTTAGTGGCAAAATCCCAAAACCTTTCAGCTGCGGATATAGAGCAAAACCGGCTAAAAAACGTCATTAAGAATCGAGATGACGGCTACTCATATAGGGTTAATGGGTTGTGGCCCATTGTAGAAACTCTAGTTGTACTCCCTTCATCTAAAAATAGTTGTTACTCTCTCCATTCTTGAAAATTTGTCGTTTCATAATTCAAAAATGATCTATAAAGAGACAAACTTTTAAAGCTATAAAGTGACAAATTTTTAAAGACGAATTGAAGAGAGTACTTTCTAGTTCATTTTTGAACCACTGCTACAATAAGCCTCATCACAGGCGGCTCCAAACCTATTATCACAAACGGCTTTTAAAACTGTCTGAAACGAAGAGTCTGTGATAATACGCAATTTCACAGGCGGAGAAGTGATACCGCCTGTGAAGACACATTATCATAGGCGGTTCTTTACTTAGGCTAGCCGCCTGTGAAGACACATTATCATAGACGGTTCTTTACTTAGGCTAGCCGCCTGTGAAGATACTTTATCATAGGTGGGTCACGCAGCATATATAACTGCCTGTGATAAATGTCTTATCACGGACGGGTATTGAAGCATAACTAACCGCCTATGATAATGTGTCTTCACAGTCGGGTATTGAAGTATAACTAACCGCCTATGATAATTTGTCTTCACATACGGGTATTGAAGCTTAACTAACCGTCTATGATAATGGTGTTATCGCAGACGGACGTTTACCTACATCAGCCGTCTGTGAAGACCCTTTAACGCAGTCGGTTTCTACCATAACAGTCACCGCCTGTGAAAATTAGGTTATCATAGATGGTTCTTTACTTGTATCTAGCCGCCTGTGATAATTGTTTTTCACAGTCATGCCTAGCCGTTGGTTAATAACCGCTTGTGATAAGGTATAACCTATGCAGTACTACTGCTTTTATTTCTAATTTCCAGGTCAATTCAATATAACCACAGAACAAAAAACAACAATATCATCACAAAACAAAAGTCAACAATATTATCATCACAGAAGTCAATTTCACTAAAACAATATACATATGTACAAGTTACAGATACAATTTCACTAAAAACTGTTTCTATTGGCATAGTTGCAAAGTTCTGGCACATCAGCTGTTGCACCATTCTTATCAAAGAACCTCCCTATTTTATGCAAAATTTCGCGACAAATGAACTGATAGAGTTCAGAAGCAATCCTGTCGGCTCCTCCATCAGGAATACTTCTACAAACCGGCCATTCTTCGTTCAGATTCTTCGTGTGCTGCAATGTAACACATAACAAGGTTTAGAATGTGTTGGTTTGAACAATCTCAAAGTATAGATCAAAGTGAGAGTATACAGGAATTTATTTGGTATTTTTGGAGCAGTTGTACTATGAGCAATTGTTTTGAAGTTGGAATCAAAATATGAATAATATTTCTGGTAATATTGAACAGCAGAGAATATAAGCATTAAACTATGCTAGTTACAATGAAAATGAAACACGAAAGTAAGAAAATAAGGTATCGACATTAAGGATAACTTACATCCTCACGATTCACTCTATATACGCCGACGGTCCGAAGATGCTCGCATACATAATACCCACATAAGACACTCCCAGCAGGCTGCTTCGGACAAGCATAATACATTTTAATGTTCAATGCATTCGTATTAGGAGTTCTCTGACCGCCAAGCCGTTCCGCGTAAAACCGCCAAGCGCTGTAATACAAGAAATGTCATATAAAACTTGTCAACACATTCTAAATGTGCGTAAATTAAAATTATTGAATAAACATACAATTTTAAAATGGAAAGGAAATCTTTGTAACGATCTGGTGAGAAATCGGCCGAGTCCAAGACTGTTGCCATTCCCTGCGTTGGCTTGATGAAGATCATTATGTAGTGATTACTGCAAACATACAAACACACGTGTTAACAATTACCAATAATTTCTATTTCAATGTCATGGGTCGAACTTACTCGAAGTGGTACGGAGCCTTTACGAAGTCCTTGCCGTCTCTGACAAAGTTAAACATTGCATGTCCTATGTAAGCTGCAACTTCTGTCTTTCTATCCTTCTTAAGTTTTGCAATTGCTTTTTCAAAATCTCTTTTGTTCATGTGTTTGTACTGTCCTGAGTCTCGATTCGCCTGGACGTCGAATATCGACTTTGGAATCCTAGTAGGGTCAAGGATACCTGTCATGTGCTCCAACTTTTCATTATCCATGTATTGCATCCTATTGAAGAAGTCCAGATTGTTATAATCTCATGAAATGCGTATGTGTGTAGTAAGAAAAGCAAATACAAAATATTAGAGCACTTACAAGCACCAGACGAGCAGCAGGTTGATTTCGAGCATGCCCTGATGGAAAAGGGCATGCAACTCTTCAAATAAAATGACTCGTCTATCTACTCCAGTGCTCCAGAATGCTTCTTTTGGAATACAAAATGTGACGCAATTAAGACCATATTTTGTGTTGGCAGTGATGTACCACTCATGCATTCTTCTGAGTTGGACGGGTTGTTTGCTAAGTTGTACGGATGTCATGAACGGCTTCCCATTCTTAAATTCAGGAGGAACATCCTCAAGCTTGTATATTGGAACTCCTGGTTTAACTAAAGTCGTCCGCCGATTATACATGACACCGTCTTCTTCCCACTCCTCGATATCTCCTAATGATGGCTCATGAGAAGAACGAGATGCACTCGATTTTCTAACATTTTCCTTCATAGCTTTTAAATACTTTGACACTTCTGATGAAGGTTTATTAATTTCGTATGAGCTAACTTTGATAGGCACTGATGATCGAGGAGTAGTCGTCGGAAGTTGGACACTGGCTTGTTGTTGAACCTGTTGTTCAACTGATTGCTCTTTACTCCCAGCAGTTGGCTCTAGTACTAATTCAAGCTGTTGCTCAACTAGTTGCTCTTTACTAGCAACAGCTTGCTCTGGTACTGCTTGAAGCTGTTGTCCAACTTGTTGCTCTTGGATATCATCCTTGCTGAGACATAGGGAGAGTGGATCTTCCCAGACTGGGAATGGATCTTCTTCATGCACTTTCGCCTTAGAAGATGGGGTTGCAGTATTTGGAGATGCGACGGGGCTAGAAATTGGCTCATCGTCCAACATGATATCGCGTCGGTGCAAAAGGATTAATTGGTTGATAGCCTGCCCCAGAGTCGCGATCCCCTCAGGTGTGACGTGGTCTATTTCATAATCTTCATAATCATTATCAATGATATGAAGAACTTGCACCACAGCATAATACAACAGAAGTGGATTCCCGTTGAAGTCACGATCAGGCTTTGCCATAGCGGTGGCAACCTGTTTGGTTTTGTTCCCTGCTCTGCCTATCGGGACAAGAAGACGACAAGATTTGTCGTTAGCAATATCATCGACAGAGAACTTATGGGTTGACCCTGAGCCTGGCACGGAACCAATGCTGCTAGGGTAGGTAGTTGGAGATACTAATTGCTCCTTTTGCATCGGAACCATCACTGTACTCGGTGCTGCTAATTGTCCTGATTGCCTAAGTTGTTCCATCATTTCTTGCATATTTTCTTTAACCCTTTGAGCAATCGTTTCATCAAGTGTTTTCTTAAACTTCTCACGTCTTCTATATGTGTCTTTATCCTTAGGGAAACCGTCTAGCCAAGACATTTGAGAAGAGACCGCTCGAACCCGTCCGCTGTGTTCAGGGTTTCCTAAGATAGCGGTAAGTTGGTCATTCTCCCTCTTCGGCTTGAAGAAACCCTTCTGTTGCTTTTCAATTACTTATTTCATTTTATCCTCTACTTCATTCAAAGAGTTGGGCTTTTCAAGTTTGCCCTCGCTGGTCAAACCTGACCGAGCAAAGACCCAATGTTGGGTTCGCTCATCGCACCCTTCTAATGGGTGAGGATTGCCCTTACTGGTAATTTCTTCTAATATCTTATTCCATTTCTGGACTTTGGGGGCATATCCGGCAGACCCCAAGCGATGATGGTATTTGTTCTTTTTTGCAAGCTCTGACCTAGTTGCACTTAGAGCTTTAGCATCAGGTGTGCTCTTTTGATGAACAAACTCTTTCCACTGAGCTTGTGTGATTTTTCCCATCTTCCTCGGGCTAGGGACCTTATCGGCCTTAACATAAGCATTCATTTCACTCTTCCAGCATCAAAACTTCTTGCCGCAAGAGATCAATGTTGCTTTCTTTACAGCTTCTTCTGTTCCTTTCGGGAACTTGAATTGTTTCTTTATCTTTTCCCACAACTCATTCTTGGTCTGCTCGGGTAATTTCCTCCAATTCTCGGTTGTGATCGGCACAATCTCCCTAACAAGAAAACCGCATTGCATTACGGTACTTGGTAACTGAATCCAGTGGTTCTTGGGGAAGCCCACCTGGACCGACCCTTGTTATGTACATGATGCGGTCCAATGGACCCTTATTGGGACCTCGTTGCTCTCGTTTCCGCTTGAGTGAAGCTGAGGATTCATCCATTGGAGAACCTTCTGCGGTTTTAGGAGCCGATTTCACCTCATTGTCTTCGCGATTAATCTAGATAGAAAAAATTATAAGACTTTGTATACTTGACAACCAACATTAACTTGAACTACTGAAGTTAAGATTCATGATCCATACCTCGTCGGCCGGATCATATTCCGGGTCTAGATCCACTAAAGTCTTTTTAATTTTTATATTCGGAAAAGGATCTGATGGACTGTGATAGGAGCCTGAACTGCTGGAGTCAGTAAACTACATATTGTCTTCTTTGTTGTTACTACCAGGACCAGTCTTCTTAGGGCTTTCCATGCTAGATCTAATAAGACAAAAAATCTAATAAATGGCATATTAACTCTACATGAAGTGTTGCATGAAGAAAAAGATGGAAGCATTCTAGGATTTGATAAGGCATTCTAGGGTTTAATGCGACTAACCAAAAGGTTCCTATACATTGCGAGGGTGACAAGCATGTTAAAGTTGATCACCAGTAATGGCAATTTTATCTTTTTATTCTAAATAGGCTAGCTTCGTTCAGAGTAGCTGCAGGCGAGAAGAGACACTCTTTTTCAGCGATCATCTCTACAACCGTGGGACTTGCACGGTAAACAAAAGATAAAAGACCCACATTCTCAAACGAATTAGGAATCCGGAAACATTCGCCAAAATCTAATCCCGGTGTGCCCGGCCGCACCAAATGGGCTCATCATGGCAGCAGGTTCAGCCATCATGAAAGCCATTACGTACCCCACATATGATGGAACCAAGGATTTCTGGGATGGTCAATTGTCCTGGTTGTTTAGAAAACAGGACAGGGAAGTCGGCGCCTCCTATAGTGATAAATTTGGTGAGTTCTAGAGGTTCACGAGGTTTAGGTGACTTGATCAAGTCTGGGCATATGAAACCTTTGGTGGAATATTTCTGATAGGATGGGATTAACCAGGTCGAGGGGTTGGGGGCTTGTTTTTGAAATCCCCCTTCATGTGACTCCAAATCCTATATGGATTGTAACTCAATTCGTACTAGGACTAGGACTGGTTCCTAAACTGAATCTGACTCCTAACTCTATTCAAAGTAGGACTCTACTAATATCGTTAAGGACGAAATCTGCTTTATCTAGAACAATCATATACCCCTAGACTTGTGTTTCCGCAACTTTGTCCAAAGTCCAAGTTCGACTCCTCTACTGGGTGCACCATATACCCAGATCATCCAACAAAAAATGAAGTCCTAATGTATCTAGTTTGATACAAATGGTGCTAACAAATCATAAATGGGTACATAAACTTTTTTCCTGTGAAATGCCTTAATATTAAGCTGAGTTCAATAATGGGATACATAATTGTTTTAACGCATGCAATCCTTATGTAATTCTTCACATCATCATGATTGAATAAGCTATTCAATAAACAAACTCATAGTCATATAACAGCTACACTATCAGCAAGAATTATTCAACATAGTAATATATCATTCTCCAAAGGATAAGATACATATATGTTTATTGTACGTGTTGCTGGAACTGCTGCTGCGTAGAATTGATGGAAGTACACCGACAACCCAAGGATGCCTACCCACAGAACCCTAACCAAAGATGCCACCGAACTTGACAGTTTTTCGAATTCCACCGAACCCTAACCAAGGATGCCTACCATTTTCCAATTCCCGAAACCTAACCAAGGATATGCAAGGCGGCGGCGAGGGCGGGGAGGGAGGCGGCACAGCGAAGGAGGATGGAAGGTCGAAGGGTTTAGGGTTTACCTTGAAGCTCGGCGGCGACGGCAATGGCTCGCTCGGCGTAACTGGAAGTGACGAGGGCGAAGCTCGGCGGCGACGGAGAAGCTCGGCGACGGCGAAGCTCGGCGGCGTACCTGGAACTGACGAGGGTGAACTCTTGGCAGCAAACGAAATTTTGGCAGCATAACGGCGTCTAAGTGTTTCGCCCGGGTTAGGTTTTTCCAACGCTGCCGAGGGGTATATATAGACTCCCATTTTCTCAGGCGGATTTTAAGTACCGACCGCCTGAGAAGATTGTTACCTCAGGCGGGTTTTACTTACCAACCGCCTCAGAAGATACAATTATCTCAGACGGTTGGTTAGTAACACCCGCCTGAGATAAACATGGGCCTGTGAAGATATTTACTTCTTCTTAATTAATATGTGTTCATAATTTGATGAACGCCTACATAAAGACCCCTCACCAACCATCTATGAAGACGTGTCGATGATCGTGCGCGCCCTTTCTTTTCCCCGAGGCACGACCTTTCAATGCGCGGTAAACCAACTGCTCCATCTTCCACTCTGCGCGGCCTTAAAGACGCGCTATCACCCGTTAGTTCTCCACAGGAGCATCGCTCACTTTGAATCTTCTTGTTTTCTTCGTCTTCCTCCGCTCCGATGACCCAACACCACTATGGCCGACCTTCCGCCGCCAAGCCCTCCGAGGGAGCCACCTTGCAAGAAACTATGTTGCAGCTCCCCCGAGAAGATCAACACCGAGCAGCGCCTCCTCATGGCGCGAGAGGCGTACAACAATACGACTCGCGCCATGAGTGCCTTGGGGCTAGGTACCCTTCCAGAGTATCCTAGAATGGGTTCCATGGGCCACTACCTCTACGCCCTCACGGGGGTGGCTGATCGTCTCGACATTCTGTTCGCAACGATGACCCAGGTTCTTGGCCCCGAGGGCCGTAGAACGCTGGTGGAGGCGACGGCTAGCAACCTCGGGGTTGCACCGCCGGTGCAGCCGGTGCAGCCGGTCCTGCCTCCTATTGCACCGGTGCCAGAGTCACCGCCGGAGGAGGAGGAGGAGGAGGAGGAGGAGGAGGAGTAGGAGGAAGAGGAGTAGGAGTAGGAGTAGGATTTAATTAGTTTTTCTCTTTGTTGTTTTTAGTTGCTTCTGTTTTGTAAATATTGTTAATGAATGAAATCTATCTTTGTTCATCTATGTGATTGAATATTACTTGTGTATCTTGTGTGTTCTTATCTGTTCTTGTGTAAATATTGTGCATCTTGTGTAAATGAATGTGTAGTGTGTTCATCGTTAATTAAAACACGTCTCAGAAGAAGATTATCTAAGGCGGTTGGTAAGTAATAACCGCCTGAGATAAACATCTTCTCAGACGGTTGGTAAGTACCAACCGCCTGTGAAGATAGTTACTTCTTCTTAATTAATATTCTTGATTAGATGTGGTCCTTTAAAAAGGCAAAAATCCACTTTCTTGTAATATTATTGATAAGTAAAGGTTACCATTAAATTTCACTTCATAAATCCTTTGAAATTGGTCAGAACATAAAAACATACAACAAATGCTATTTTTCATTTTTCTATCTTGATGAATATAATGTTTTTTTCATTTATTTTTTCAGTGGACATTTTTAATCATCATACCAACCTCTATGAATTTTTTCAGATTTTTTCAAATTTTTTTTGAATCAATGTGTGTTCATAATTTGATGAATGCCTCATATGTATATGAGCATTTAGTTAGAATGGTGGATAGTTTGAATTTTGACATGTTCGAATGCTTTTAAAAAAATTAAAAAAATTCATACATGTATAAATTATACATATATATCCATACCAACAATTTTGATTGAAGGAACTTTTTTTATGAGATACACAAATGTGAATAATATGTGAGTAGAAATTAATTTGATATTTACCCAAACATTACAATGTCAGCTATACAAGTTTTAAAAATATTTTCTTCAGGTGGTAGATGTTGATTTTATACAAATGTAGAAGAAAGAATTATCAAATTTGGACACAATTTGCATAATCTAAACATGTTTGAGTATTTATATTGGAATCTAAATAAAAAAAGAAGCAAGGGATAAGGAAACTGAAGAACAGTATCGAGAATTATCTAAGACGGTTGGTAAGTAATACCCGCCTGACATAAACATCTACTCAGACGATTGGTAAGTACCAACCGCCTGTAAAGATATTTACTTTTTCTTAATTAATATTCTTGATTAAATGTGGTCCTTTAAAAAGGCAAAAATCCACTTTTTTGTAATATTATTGATAAGTAAAGGTTACCATTAAATTTCACTTCATAAATCCTTTGAAATTGGTTAGAACATAAAAAACATACAACAAATGCTATTTTTCATTTTTCTATCTTGATGAATATAATGCTTTTTTCATTTATTTTTTCAGTGGACATTTTTAATTATCATACCAACCTCTATGAATTTTTTCAGATTTTTTTAAATTTTTTTTGAATCAATGTGTGTTCATAATTTGATGAATGCCTCATATGTATATGAGCATTTAGTTAGAATGGTGGATAGTTTGAAGTTTGACATGTTGGAATGCTTTTAAAAAAATTAAAAAAATTCATACATGTATAAATTATACATATATGTCCATACCAACAATTTTGATTGAAGGAACTTTTTTTTATGAGATACACAAATGTGAATAATATGTGCTTAGAAATTAATTTGATATTTACCAAAACATTACAATGTCAGCTATACAAGTTTTAAAAATATTTTGTTCAGGTGGTAGATGTTGATTTTATACAAATGTAGAAGAAAGAATCATCGAATTTGGACACAATTTGCAGAATCTAAACATGTTTGAGTATTTATATTGGAATCTAAATAAAAAAGAAGCAAGGGATAAGGAAACTGAAGAACAGTATCGGGAATTATCTCAGACGGTTGGTAAGTAATACCCGCCTGAGATAAACATCTTCTCAGGCAGTTGGTAAGTACCAACCGCCTGTGAAGATATTTACTTCTTCTTAATTAATATTCTTGATTAAATGTGGTCCTTTAAAAAGGCAAAAATCCACTTTTTTGTAATATTATTGATAAGTAAAGGTTACCATTAAATTTCACTTCATAAATCATTTGAAATTGGTTAGAACATAAAAAACATACAACAAATGCTATTTTTCATTTTTCTATCTTGATGAATATAAAGTTTTTTTCATTTATTTTTTCAATGGACATTTTTAATCATCATACCAACCTCTATGAATATTTTCAGATTTTTTTAAATTTTTTTGAATCAATGTGTGTTCATAATTTGATGAATGCCTCATATGTATATGAGCATTTAGTTAGAATGGTGGATAGTTTGAAGTTTGACATGTTGGAATGCTTTTAAAAAAATAAAAAAATTCATACATGTATAAATTATACATATATGTCCATACCAACAATTTTGATTGAAGGAACTTTTTTTATGAGATACACAAATGTGAATAATATGTGAGTAGAAATTAATTTTATATTTACCAAAACATTACAATGTCAGCTATACAAGTTTTAAAAATATTTTGTTCAGGTGGTAGATGTTAATTTTATACAAATGTAGAAGAAAGAATCATCAAATTTGGACACAATTTGCAGAATCTAAACATGTTTGAGTATTTATATTGGAATCTAAATAAGAAAGAAGCAAGGGATAAGGAAACTGAAGAACAGTATCGGGCATTATCTCAGACGGTTGGTAAGTAATACCCGCCTGAGATAAACATTTTTTAAACTACAAGAAGCTAATTAACTGCCTGAGAAGATGTTAATTAACTGACGCGCCGCACGAGGTCTGCGGAGAAGTTAAGAAGCCGTGGTGCAGGGACGCGTGCACGACGTTCCACATGGATACCAGAGAGACGGAAGGATCTCTGAAGATCGTCTTCCACAGTGGTTTAATTGTGCGCCGCACGAGGTCTGCAAAGTGTTCAATGCACGGGAAACAAACCGCTCCCTCGTCTACTCCGCACAGACCATATATAAGGCGCGTCGTCGTTTATGTACAAGCACAGAACTTTTGCAATCCTTTCTTCTTCTTCCATCGTTCCACCTCCTAGCCCGGCGCCGACGAACCACCACAGCCATGGCCAACCTTCCGCCTCCTAGCTCGCCGAGGCAGCCACCCTGCAAGCGGATACACTGCAGCTCCCCCGAGAGGGTGAATGACGACCAGCACGTTCCACCGCCGGTGCAGCCGGAGCCACCGGTACAGCCGGAGCAGCCGACCCACTCTCCTGCCGCATCATTGCCGGAGGAGGAGGAGGAGGAGGAGGAGGAGGAGGAGGAGGAGGAGGAGGACGAGGAGGAGGAGGAGGAGGAGGAGGAGGACAACGACGACGACGACGATGATGACGACGGCGATGACGACGGCGACCACCACCATGGTGATGACGACGACGACGACGAGTCGGAGGAGGACCGCTTGGCGTGGTTTGAGAAGTTGGCGGAGAGGGCGGAGGAGGCGGGGCTGTAGTGTAGTTTTAGGAGTTCTTGTACATGTTTAGCTTCAATTCTGTTCTTGTACATATTTCTTGTGTTTTGTAATATATATGTGTTCATTCATGTCAATGAATACTGGTGTGTTAGAATTTCTGGATTTCAATCAAGTGAATGTGCTCTAAATGCTCATATGTATATGAGCATTTAGTTAGAATGGTGGATAATTTGAAGTTTGACATGTTGGAATGCTTTTAAAAAAATTAAAAAAATTCATACATGTATAAATTATACAAATATGTTCATACCAACAATTTTGAGTGAAGGAACTTTTTTTATGAGATACACAAATGTGAATAATATGTGAGTAGAAATTAATTTGATATTTACCAAAACATTACAATGTCAGCTATACAAGTTTTAAAAATATTTTGTTCAGTTGGCATTATCTCAGGCGGTTGGTAAGTAATACCCGCCTAAGATAAACATCTTCTCAGGCGGTTATTAAGTACCAACAGCCTGTGAAGATATTTACTTCTTAATTAATATTCTTGATTAAATATCTTTTCAGACGGTTGGTAAGTAAAACCCGCCTGAGATAAAGTTAAAAACTGCCTGTGAAAAATCGACGTCTATATAAGGACCCCTCACCGCAGTCAAAATGCAACCCTGGAGAATTTATATCGACGCTGCAAGGCTATTGAATTTCCCCTGCGCTGCGCCGCCGCTCCGCTGCCCAGCCCATACTGCCGCGCCGCCACTCAACCCCGCACCGCCACTTCTCCACCCAGCCGGCCCACCGTGCTGACGCCTCCCCACCGTGCTGACACCTCTGCAAGGTAAATGTAGTTTCCTTACTTTTTCTTTGTATATTTTCATTAGCTGATAAGCTGTTAGTTTTGTGTGTTCTGGTATATGGATTCTGTCCTTTTGCATGTGTAAGCACAATATGGATTGTGTTCTGGTATATTGATGTATGGACTATATGGATTGTTTCCTTTTTGTACCTATTATGTGACATGAATATGATGTTTAATTAACAGATGCTATTGTAATATATATAAGATGCCACCCAGACCTACCCAGACCTAGCCCATGCTACTGGGCCTGTTTCCCCCTTTGACTCCGTCCGCCTCAAGACGTCGCCCATCACCTACATTAGTCGCCCTAATCATATTTGTTATGTCTTTGTAAATTTATTTTATAGAAGACCTTTAGAGAATATTTGTGGCCAAATTTTGTAAATCTGACAAAAATTCTATTATTGAAGCATGGACCGTCGAGCGTGGATGTATAACATGCCAAGACCCGATCCTATGTACATTCATAATGTTGCAAATTTTATTGAAGCATCCAAGAGACATGCGAAGTTGCAAAAGATAGATGACATATTATGTCCATGTATCGACTGCGAAAATAAGATTGCTTGGACGGATACTATAGTAATCCAATCTCATTTGGTGAAAAGAGGTTTCAAAAATAACTACACAATATGGACAGAGCATGGTGAGTTAGATACACATGATGTGGATAAAGATGATGAGAGAGGCTCAGATGATGATAATGTTCATATCGATGATGGTAGTGACAATCAAGCTGGTGATGATGATGATGAGTTCGATTGTGAGGAGATGTTGCGTCACATTGAACCATATGTACTGACTTCTATGGGAGCAAGCAAAGGTTTAAGTAAAATGGAGACATTGCAGAATGCGGCGACAGAGCTTTTATATGATGAATCAAACGGTTGTGATAAAGAGTTTACTACATTGCGTGCAGTCTTAGAACTACTAAAGTTGAAAGCTACGCACGGATGGTCCAATTGTAGTTTCTATGATCTTTTGAATCTTCTGGCAGAAATTCTTCCAAATCCAAATAAAATGCCCAGAAGCACTTATAAAGCAAAGAAACTTCTTTGCCCGATGGCACTAGGTGTGACAAAAATACACGCTTGTGTGAACCATTGTATTTTGTATCGCAAAGAGCATGAGCTCGCAACTAGATGCCCCATTTGTGGTGTCAGTAGATATAAGAAGGACTAAAATCACCAGTATGTTACCAACATGAAAAAGACTCAGAAGAATAAGAAGTATATTATTGGTTCTGAAGGTGACGATGACGATACTTCTGGTGATGCAGACAGGAAGAATAAGAGAAAAATTCCTGCCTTGGTGATGTGGTACCTTCCGGTAATTGATCGCTTGAAGCGTTTGTTCTCAAACCCTAGGGAGGCTGAACTTATGCGTTGGCATTCCGAGCAACGCAAGAAGAATGAAAAACATATACGACACCCTGGTGATGCAACACAGTAGAAAAATTTTGATATTCAGTATCCAGAATTTGTGAAGGAAATCAGAAATGTGAGGTTTGCCTTGGGTACATATGGAATGAATCCGTTTGGTGAAAAAAGGAGCATATACAGCACATGGCCCGTGGTCTTAACAATGTACAACCTACCGACATGGTTGTGTCACAAAAGGAAGTATATCTTATTATCTGTTCTTATCCAAGGTCCGAAACAACCCGGCATCGAAATTGATGTGTCTTGGAACCTTTAATGGAAGATATGGCAAAATTGTGGAATGAAGGGGTACGTACATGGGATGAGTACAAGCGGGAGTATTTCACGCTAAGAGCAATGATATTCGTTACCGTGCATGATTATCCCGGACTGTTTACATTATCGGGACAAATGAAAGGGAAGAAAGGTTGCGTTAGGTGCGTGGATAGAACTGGATTTCTATACCTCACTTCATCCAGAAAGACGGTGTACATGAGAAATCGACAGTTCTTGACAGATACACAGAAGTATAGGAAGATGAAAGAACAATTTGATAATAAAATCAAAATAGATACTGCACCGAAACCTTACAGTGGAAAACTTGTGTTTGAAATGGTCAAGAACATTCATATTGCTTTCGGTAAGGGAAAAAATAGTTAAGGAATAGAGAAATAAAAGTAAATATTCGGATGATACAACTGACATGGCTTTCAAGACAAAATCAATATTTTCAAGTATCTTCCGTATTGGAAGAATCTGGAATTTTTCCATAGTATTGATTTGATGCATGTTACAAAAAATGTATTTGACAGCATCATTGGGACCTTGCTGGACATGCCGAGGAAAACAAAGGACGGATTAAATTCACGTATGGACCTAGTAAATCTTGATTTAAGACCAGAGCTTCATCCAGTAGAAAAGGCGAACGGGAAGCATTACCTTCCCCCAGCCAGCTACAACTTGACGCTAGAAGAGAAAAAAGCAATTTGCGAATGCTTGCGTGGGATCAAAATGCACACGAGTCTCTCATCCAATATCCGCAAACTAGTCTCGATGAAAGACTTGTCTTTGTTCGGTTATAATTCTCACGACTGTCACATGATGATGCAGTTTTCCTTGCCATTGCAATAAGAGTAATAAAACCTGAGCATATAAAAGTTGTCATCACACGTTTGTGTTACTTCTTCAATGCAGTATCGCAAAAGGTGATAGCACGTGAAGATTTAGACTATCTGAAAACATACATCGTCGAGACAATGTGCAAGCTTGAGATGTGTTTCCCACCATCCTTTTTGATATGCAAGTACACCTAATCATACATCTTGTTGATCAGATAAAAGCATTGGGGCCACTATATTTACATCATATGTTTTCGTTGGAGAGATATTTAGGAGTATTAAAAGGTTATGTGCGGAACCGTGCTCACCCAGAGGGTTTAATTATGGAAGGATACACCACTGAAGAAGTGATTGAGGGTTGCGCTGATTACATCAAAGATGGAAAATCGATAGGTGTGCCTATACCGGTACATGAGGGTAGACTACGTGGGAGAAGCAAAGTGGGTAAGAAAACTTTTATTGTTCAAGATTACAAGAATGTACACCGTGCACATTTTGGTGTACTACAACAGCTCGCAATAGCTGAGCCGTACATCGAGGAACACCAAATTGAGCTTCGATAAAAACAAGACCGCACAGAGGACTAGATCATGAAAGAGCACAGAAGATGTTTCACTGAATGGTTAATGGACAAAAATATATCATACAGAAACACTATAGAAGAGGCAACAATGAAGAAGTTAGCTTCTGGCCCATTTGCTTTGGTAACATCATGGCAAGCATATGACATCAATGGTTACACATTTTACACTAAAAAAAAAAGACGGTAAGGGTGTTGCACAAAATAGTGGTGTTCGTATTGAGGCTTATGATTCACAAGGGCAGAAGACCACATACTTCGGGTTCAAAGAGGAAATATGGGAACTCGATTATGGCGAAAGAATGGTAATGCCCGTATTTAAGTGCCAATGGGTCAAACATCCTGATGGTTTGAAAGTGGACAATTACGGGCTGACACTGATAGACTTGAATAAAGTGGGTTACAAAGATGACCTGTGGGTTCTCGCCGATAATGTTGCACAAGTTTTTTATGTTCAAGATCCAGAAACTAAGAAGTTGCACGTAGTTGTTTCTGGAAAGCAAAATATTGTTGGGGTTGAGAATGTGGGAGATAATAAAGAGGAATATAATCAGTATGAAGAGATGTACCTTTTCACCGAACCAGAAAACATCAAGCGCGTAGAGAGAAGCATTAAAAAGAATTTGAAACCCTATATGCGCGAAGATGTCAATGCTGGAAAAAATGTATATAGCAATGCGAGATGATATATATTGTATATATTTGT
This sequence comes from Tuctoria greenei, assembly GCA_036927565.1. Classification (NCBI taxonomy): domain Eukaryota; kingdom Viridiplantae; phylum Streptophyta; class Magnoliopsida; order Poales; family Poaceae; genus Tuctoria; species Tuctoria greenei. Next base: position 31,864,954 of record JAYESD010000004.1, read on the forward strand.
ATCTTCTGAAATCAACTTAGAACAATGTTGGTATATGGATTGTGTCCTTTTGCATTTGTGTACATATGCATTTGGACTCAATAATTTGGAAGTTTGGAAGTTTGGTCTTTCAGATAATGATGTCTCGGGCGTGTATCCGATTGAAGGAGGAGCACTTGGCGTGGCGCAAGAACCATCCCCATGTATGTACATATGGCACACCGGTCGCATGGTTGTATATACATATGTATCTGTAATGGACTGATGAACTTAACTGTAGTTTGTTTTTCCGTCTTGTTTGTTTTTGGTATTTTCAATTTCTCCGCGTAGGGTTTCTCTGCGAAGCCTGAATCGGGAGATTTATTGAAGTGGCAGTGCATCGTCCCCGGTAAAGAAGGGGTAAGTCGTGAAGAACAAGCACAATATGAGTTTAACCATCGTCCTCCTATTAATAAATTTCTTTTGCAGACTGAATGGGAAGATGGTTACTACCCCCTGACAATCTCCTTCTCTGAGGACTATCCCTTGGTGCCTCCAAGATGCGCCTTTCCAATTGGGTTCTTCCACCCAAATGTCCATCGTTCGGGAGCACTCTGCATCGGGATTCTTGATCAAGAGACTGTAAGATAGACCTATTTTGTTCATGTAATTATTACTTATAATTGTTGTCGAACTTATTTGAATTGGTTTCTTATATTGCTTAAATTATATTCTGTAGGGGTGGTGCAGTGCTTTTACAATCAAAACTATACTACTTGAAGTTCAGCGTTTGCTGCATCAGCCAAATGTGCCTGATGTTGAAAATGATTGCTATAATCTACTTATCAAGGTTAGATGACACTTTGCTTAGTGACCAATGTAGGTTATTCATTACTCCTTGGACATTTGTTAATTTAAATAATGTCAATATTTTCAGGATCTAGCGGAATATAAGAGACGTGTTCGGGAGCAAGCAAGACGGTACAATTTAGATTGATTGATGGGAGCTTCATCGTCGATCTACAATGAATGTAGCATGATTTTTGTTCTCAGTGTGTAAAGAAATTATCTTTGAACAATTGTAAAGCCTCTAATGGTGTATTATCACAATTAAGCCAGCCTCACTGGTGATCGAGCATTTCCTATAATGCATTACTGTACTAGTATCCACTCATCTGTGTTTTTTCCTGATACCATACGGTTGTGATAATTGCAACGACTACATCCCTGTAATTTCAATGAAAACTGCTTGTGATAATTGAACAACTACATACGGTTCTTAAACAATGACTGCCACTGAAAATACATGATCTTCTCAGGCCGTTGTTAATTAAGAACCGTCTGTGAAGTTCTTTACATTACAGGCGGTTATTAATTAAGAACTGTCAATGAAGATCATGTATTTACCCAGGCGGTTGTTTCTTAAAATCCGTCTGTGAAGTTCATTGTATTGCAGGTGGTTCTTAATTAAGAACCGTCAATGAAGATCATCTATTTACCCAGACGGTTGTTTCTTAAAATCCGTTTGTGAAGTTCATTGCATTACAGACGGTTCTTAATTAAGAACTAATTATGAAGTTCATGTATTTACCCAGACGGTTGTTCTTTAAAATCCGTCTGTGTTGTTCTTTCATCACAGACGGTTATTATATCATTCGTCATCACAGTCGCATATTTTTAAGAACCGTCTGTGTTTGAAAAATTGAGGCGCCTGTAAAAATGCTTTTTGTAGTAGTGAACTAAAAAGTGACACATATTTTGGGATGGAGGGAGTAGTAGTTTTGATTCATAACATTTCTTTGTGTTTGCTGCTGTCAGCCTATCACCAAATTCACTTTTTAACATGTTTTAGAAAGGGACACATAAATAAAACGGTACTGCACCCTTTATTTGATGAATGTTTGTTCCAAAGATGTCGATTAACTCATTGCTCATGCATGATAGCTAAGTTTGTGGGGGCATGTACCAAGGTATTTAGTCACGAGTGCATAAAGAGAGAACGTTGACCAGTCGTCGAGCACTCATATACATTCTTTTCGACAACACACAAATGAGATCTTAAATAGGTCCAGTCGTCTTGTTACACGCCTTAATAACCTGACATGAAAAAAATAAATGGATATTTTTATGTAATCACTTCCCATCGTACTGTATTTGCTTTTTAAAAGTTTCACTCATAAAAGATTCGATTATGTGTTTCAAGGTAAGTAAGCAAATCCAAATGTTAGGCACTGTAAATCAAGGTAAATTGCTGGGTCAGAGTTTTGGCTGCCTCCAGATCTCTCATTCGTTGAGAAGCCTCTGTCCAGGGTTAGTGAAGTGCTGTTGTCTAACAGTCTAATTAATTTAGTACTCTTCATTTCCTTGCACCAGCGCGAAAAGTAAAGTAGTCACGAAAATTTCTCACCAAACTCTTACATTTAAGTAATAAGCACACACGGCAATATACGCATGTTGCTTATATTTTTCGACACTGACATGGTCAACATTTGGCCTTTTCGATCCATAAATAGCCTGCCACTGGAGCAGCTAATCTTCATCATTCCTTCCGATCCTCGCATTTCTTCTGTTTCTTTGCTAGCCTTCATTGCGCGAGTTACTAAGCTTCGTCTTGCAAATATGGCCAGTGCTGCCATTTCAGCCGCGGTTACACTGCTGCTCCTTGCTGCGGCGTGCCATGCCAGCCCGTACTACCCTCTGCAGATGGGTTACTACCACGACAAGTGCCCCCAAGCAGAGGCCGTTGTCAAGGCCGTCATGGAGAAGGCCGTCTACCAGAACCCCGGCAACGGCGCCGCCGTCATTCGAATGCTATTCCATGACTGCTTCGTCGAGGTACATGCTCCTCAGATGTTGTGTCAAATCATGATATCAAGTCTGAGGGTTGCTGTTAATTTGCGCAGTTAGGCAAACTCCACAACGTTAATATCACGAGTTTTTTCTTTCATTCGCTTACCTTCTTGCTCCTAAACTGTGAATTAGGGTTGCGATGCTTCTGTCCTCCTGGACCCGACACCGTTCAGCCCAACACCAGAGAAGCTCAGCCCGCCCAACGATCCGAGCCTGCGCGGCTTCGAACTGATCGACGCGATAAAGGATGCCCTCGAAGCTTCCTGTCCCGGCGTCGTCTCCTGCGCGGACATCATCGCCTTCGCCGCCCGCGACGCGTCCTACTTCCTCAGCGGCGGCAAGGTCTACTTTGACATGCCAGCAGGCCGCCTCGATGGAACCTTCTCCAACGCCTCCGAGCCGCTCAAGTTCCTGGTCCCGCCGACGTCCAACCTCAGCGACCTCGTCGATAGCTTCGTAGTCAAGGGGTTGTCAGTGGAGGACCTGGTCATCCTCTCCGGCGCACACACGGTCGGACGGTCGCACTGCTCGTCTTTCGTCCCCGACCGCCTCGCCGTCCCCTCAGACATCGACGCAGGGTTTGCCGGATTCCTGCGAAGCCGCTGCCCTGCCAACCCGACGGTGGGCGAAGACGACCCGACGGTGATGCAGGACGTGGTGACGCCCAACGAGCTGGACAAGCAGTACTACAAGAACGTGCTGTCGCGCACGGCGCTGTTCACCTCGGACGCAGCGCTCATGACATCGCCAGAGACGGCGAAAATGGTGGTGGACAACGCCAACATCCCCGGATGGTGGGAGGACAGGTACAAGATCTCCATGGTGAAGATGGCCAGCATTGAGGTGAAGACCGGGTACCAGGGACAGATCAGGAGGAACTGCAGGGCCATCAACCACTACTAGATAGTTGATCAGTCACCCAAGCAGCTGCGCTGAGGACAATAAGAGAAACGGCATGGTGGTTACTGCATGCAAGATATCACTCAGCAGTCAGTTCGTTGGTTCCATTCGTGAGTTGCGAGCGTGCTTCAATATAAGTTTGTTTTCTGTTATTTGCCTATGTTTGATTTCTTCAAAGCTTTTGTACGAAATTCTTTGTTGGTGTATTTAAATTGGAAATTTTGAGTGAATTGCTATGGTGTCTAAAAATTCTCCATATTCTCATTACTAGGCCCACAGTCTATTTATGGTCCATTTGCTCAACTTTATGAAATATAGATTCACTGTGATTGAATTTGAAATATCAACTAAAGGAGTTTTCATGTGAAATATATTTTTGAAAAAACTGTAAATTTTCTCTGTATAAATTGGAATCTCCTCTGATTCAAAATTATTTTCAAGATTTCTCATCCAACTAGGTTGACCATTTCATTGCTTTGTCAGACATAGCGGTGCAAGTTTCATTACAGAGCCCATTTTCTTGCATCATAATATCAAATGATATTTTTCTGTTTGTTGCAAATATGAAAATGAGTACATGACCACAACAGGGCCAAAGCTGCACCATGTGTTGATAAGTGCACCCGTTTACATTATTTTAGGGCAAAATAGTAGGAGAGTACATTACCTACTGCATAATAGATACCAAAGGTGGGAAACGAATTTTCCTTTGACAAAGCTTCATGAAGTTGATTCTTAGAATCAAGTTCTAAAAAGGGGTCCGAAGTTTAATTCATTACTGTTTACAAAGCCTCATTTTTCCTGTGTCATATGAATTATAACCGTTATCAACAACTGAAGCAATAAGGAAACGAGTATATATGATGCCAAGGTTTGCAGCAAAAATAACTCTTTTAATATCAATTGCTGGGATTATTTGGGAGAGGGGAAGCAGAGGTTCCCTGAAGCACGTAACGAACTGCCTGCTGCATATATACAATGAGAACATAATAAATACTCTTTTCATTTCTTTTTACTTATCATCGACTAGTTCATTTTTGAACTAATCGGTGACAAATAAAAAAACAAAAAGAGTATATATCATTTTTATTTGATGCTGATTAATTTAAGATGAACTAACCAATATCAAATAAAAAAGAGCGAAGCAAGTACCAAAGATGGAAACAATAAACAAGACCAGGAAATTTCTGTAGCCATGTGTTTAAGCTGACCGAACTACCAACTACAACGGATCGATTTCTCGTAAAGGAATGCAAAACGGATCCATCGATAGGGCAGGTTAAATTTATAGAGAACGTGGCGGCTGCATCAAAGGTGACATGGACGTGTTAACAAACCGTGTGTGTGCTGCGTGTGTATTGAGAATTGTTTGGCAACAAGGTATTAATTTATACAGTGTAATATAAAACAAAAATTAACACGACAGCTCAACCCCTTAATGATCTCACGCACGAACTAGGTTCACTACAGAAACAGGCAAAAGGCCATCGACCACATAGCCGTCGGTACCCTCTTAAAACCGACGTACATACGTTATATCCGTCGGTAAACCGACGTTCATAGCCGACGCCTCAGATTCGACGTCTTTAACTGATATGGACGTCGGACCCGATGCCCATAAGCTTTAGAGCTGTCGGCCACGGACCCGACACCTTTATGTCACTAAAAGCCATTGGTTGCGCCCTCCAGCCCGACACCTTTACGGCAGTTACAGTCGTCGGTCCCGCACCCAGCCCGACGCCTTTATGGGTCATAAGGTCGTCGGCCAACGCGGAGACCGACCCCTTTATGGCACATAAGACCGTCGATTTTGGTTGGAACTGATGCCTATAAAAACCTTTTTTTAAATAACTGAATATTTTTCTGTCTCTCCGGCTGGGGAGCCACCAGTAAGCCGCAGCTCACACTAAACAGCAACACAACATAATTCAAAAACACACATTTTCCACAAATTGACACTCACAAACATGTATAGATAACAGCAGCAATTCATCACACAAAGTGGGAACTAAAACGATAGTCACATATTCGAAAACTCCATAACATGTAAATTGAAGATTAAAAAGTTATAATGAAAATGACATTCACATATCCATGTTGTGATTGTTCGATCCTCCGCCACTCGCACCCCCTCGTTCAAATTCAGAAAATCATCACAACCTTGCGGATGATCGGAACCATGCAAGAAACAAATACAAGTTACACTTTGCATTTATACTTATAATTCGAATGTCTTAATCTCTCTAAAATGTGCTAATTGATTTATTTGTTACAAAACTCACAAATATGCTAATTTGACTCAAAGTTGCTTAGTATTATTCAAATTAACCTATATTTTCATGAGAAATAATGATTTAGAAGTCATACCGTTGCGATCGGAGTTGTTGATGGTTGAGTTTGTCTCGGGCGAAGGGCGTCAGTGGTAGAACAACTGGATACGGATGCAATGCAAGAGCCAACAACGACATAAATCCCTGAGGTTGTGGAACAAATGGTTGACCACCCTCCAAACCCTGTTACACATTTGGTTAAGATTTTGTATTATAACTCAATGTAATAAGACCTGCAGTGGTACTTGTGACGAGGAGATAATATGTTGTCCTAGTTGCATTGGACGAGACATGCCACCTTTAGCGAAGAACTACATCAAGTAAAGATATTCAGTTAAATTAATTTAACACATATAGTAAAGATTATTCTAACTTGAATAAAACAGACAAGTATACCTGCAACATCATGTCGAACTGAGGTGGTTGCGGTGTACCGAACTAAGAATCGGTGCTACCTTGACCCAAGAACTTCATCAACTAAATTATTTGTGAGATCTTAGGTGAAACATTTTAAAATTGAATAAATAACTCAATTGTTAAGATTACATGTTACATGTGCCATATAAAGATATTGTATATGTTGTTGTAATTGTTGTTGCATCTGTTGTTGTATCTGTTGTTGCATATGTTGATGCATCTGTTGCATCTGCATCTGCATCTCTGTCTTGTTGTTGTTATTGTTGCAGTTGCGTCTGCATCTGCAGCTACATCTCTTCTCTTAATGCATCCGCCTCTGCAGTAGCCCAGAACCTACTAGAACTGGCACTGGTGTGCCGTCGCCTAACATAGGCCTCGCGCTCCACATACCCGTCGCCCAATCCAATTCTACAAAAAATACAAGTGCGATGAATCAAAATTCATTAACTTAGAAGCATTATTATCTTTACACATACCTCCCATGCGGTACACGTCCACCGGCTTCGTACACCGCACCCACATCCAACGGCGCTCTTACATAATTTGTGTCATTTGAAGCACTCAACATATTTCGCCTGCGAGGATACAATGAGTTCATGGGTAGATGTTATAAAAGATAAAATGACTTAATAGATGGATAGATCATACATACCACTTTATTTTTTGTTGCCTCGTCACACAACTGCTCCGCGTGATTTGGGTTTGGACCTCTATGCCCCTTAAGGTAAACCCCGAAAAAGCTAGGAGTGACACCAGTTTTAGCATGCTGGAATAACAAAATTCGATGTTTAATCAATACAATTATTTGAAGCAATCTAAGTATGATTTTAAGAATTCATACCATTCTTTGTTCTATACGTGCATGTCCATCTGGCACATAGTAATGTTTTCCAGGCTTGCTCGTCCGATTTTTTTGGTTTCTATCCGAAACTACCTCGAACTCCTCTGATGCCCAGTACTCACATAACCATTCCTAAGCTTCCGCATTCACACATATCCAATGCACGCAGCTATCCAAGTAATACTCCTTACTTAGATGTAATTTGGCTGCTTCCTTTTTTGATATATGCATCAATAATTTGGTCTTGTGGTACACAATCACAACTTCGATCTGTGCATTAGAGAAGGAGTCATTTGTGCGTCTTTTCGTTGACTCATGAAAATCATTCTTGAATATGCTTCACTCACACCTTCCTCCAAACGAAACACACCCTGCATAGAAAAAATAATTGATGTCAATCAAAACAAGATTCAATATAATTGAAGGACTATGAATAAACTTACCCAAAACATATTCTAAACTTTGTTCTTACAAGAAGCCGTAGAGGCATACTCTTTCAGCGTATAGAGATCCCAACTATGCACGGTGATTCTTCAGCCTCCCAGCACAACCATCCCGGGGAAGCAAAACCTGATGGTGTTTGCCAACTACGTGTTAACTACTTGTCGATGTCCCTTGCCATTCCAATTAATCTTGATCCAGAAACTAGTACCCTTCGGCTTTATAACCATCCGCTCGTCCAAGCTTTTGCTTGGAGTACATAAAATGTGCCTCCGTAGCCTGTACAAACAATATTAAGTTAATTAGTTAACAATAAAAACGTCGGTACCCTACGTATCGGGTACCCCATCCGCAAGAAGTGCAAGAGAGTTCCTACTGTCAGAGTTAAAGGTTTCCTCAGGCCCCACATGTCACACGGCACTAGACCCACCTCCCTCATATGGGTATCCCCGGGGTTGACACGTGTGATGTGAGACCAGAGATGAACTCCCAACACAGGGAAGCTCTACGGTCGACACGTGTATAATGATCCTGAACCTAACCCCCAGTAGAGGGGAGCTCCAGTGCAGCCACGTGTAGAGCAGTTTTGGACCTACCTCCCCACAGGGGGGAAGCTCCGGTACTGCCACGTGTGGAGCCTCCAAACCTACAGCACCAATGGGAACATAGGCGGATCTCCCAAGCATGGACATTCAAGGGACTGTAAAAGCGACAGTTACAAGACCTGATTACGTGTCATTAATGCTATATTAATGACACATGATCAGTGTACTGTTAAAAGGGGTAACACACCCATTAAGGCACTTTATCACACTATTAATCATGCTTAATACTCATAGACTGTGTATTAGGTTATTAAATATGCCAGTGCCACATGTCAAGCTAGGCAAATGTTGTAACGGCCAGTCCTTAGACTATAAAAGGACTGCGCCGCATGGTACATGGACATACAAGCTGATACACATGCTCGCCAATAGTATGAAAATCCTCAATACAGCAACACACACCCCGTGGAGTAGGGTATTACGCTCAGGCGGCCCGAACCACGTAAATCCCCTGTGTCACCATCTTGATCTTCATCTCCGCGTGCCCAAACCGATACTAGAACCTCCACGGGCTACACTTTAGTAGTACCGGGGGAAGTGTCGTTCATACGGTTCGACATTTGGTGCGCCAGGTAGGGGCGCCTGAGATCGCAAGATGGTGAACTCCGCGGAAGGATCTTCCAACAGCAACCACGCTGAACAGCCTGCTGGAGGCAATCCCTCCAACATGCAGCAGCCAGCAGGCGCTGTTGTCCCGGCAGGCGTCATGCCACCAGAGCTGCCATATGTTCCCGCAAACAATGTTGGGGGACAAGATGGGGCATCTGCGTCAATCACCGCATCGACAAACAACAATCCTGAGCGCGCGCTCATTGATGCACGAGCTCTCCTACAACGCCCACCACCTCCAGGAGCACCCAGGGTGCGATGGAGCAGTGGAGAGCTGATGTTGACCATCTCGTTGCAGATGCAGCCGCTGGCATCAGCAGTCAAGGTCCTCCCTCTTCGGGGCAGGCACCATCACAACGACAGACCTTGTCGGGAAGACTTGTTCCACAAGCTTCGCAACACAAAAGACGTGCTACATCCCAGCAGGTGACTTCGCTGCCTTCCAGGACAAGATGCACCCACACCATCACCAGGCTTTCGACCCATGACCTGCGGTCGGAACTTGATCGTCGTTACCGGTAGCAGGACGATCGCGTCCATATTGAGCGTGCTAGCAAGAGGCGAGAGGCTCGGGACAACCCTGCTTCTCAGTGAGTAGTGGGAGTCTGTTCTGCCCTGGCCATGCACTTACGCATGGTGAGATGGCCACAGAAGTTCTGACCTCATTTGCCGGAAAAATTCAACGGGACTATCATCCCCGCCGAGTTTCTTCAAATTTACTCCACTGCTATACTTGCGGCGGGGGTCAATGAGGCCGTGATGGCCAACTACTTTCCAGTGGCTTCAACTGGGACTGCTAGGTCCTGGTTTATGATCCTCCCGTCTGACTCCATCAATAGTTGGGCGGAGCTATGCCAACAGTTCACTAACAATTTCAGGAGTTCATACACTCGACCTGGCACTGAACTGGACCTTTTTGTTGTCCAGCGAAGAATGGGAGAGTCGCTGCGATCTTTTATCCAGCAATTTTCTCAGGTACGCAATACCATCCCATAAATCCCGAGCGCTTCTGTTATTGTTGCATTCAGACAGGGCGTTCGAGACAAAAAGATGCTGGAGAAGCTGGCGACCAAAGAAGTCACCAGCGTCACGGAACTCTTCAGCCTAGCAGAAAAATGTGCTAAAGCTGCGGAGGGATGTGAGATGCACTCAAAACCAGCTCCAGAGGCCAACAAGAAATCCTCCAAAGTTGAAGCCACTACCTCCAGCAGTGGCAAAAAGAAGAAGAAATCCAACGGCAAGAAAAAGCCATCGGTCGACGCACCTACCACTGCAGCTGCTGCAGCTCCGGGTGGTCGGGGGCCACGCCCCGAAAAACGACCTCGACCATTGTCAGAAGACAACGACAGTTCCAATGTGTGGTATTCGATCCACAAAACGGACAAGCATAGTTTGGAGAAATTCCGAGAGGTCCAAAACCTTGTCGAGTGCTATAACAAGCGCCGGGAAGAAGCTCCTTTATGCCAGCAGGAAGGAAAGCAAAAAGTCGACGAAGCTCCAGTTGAGGAGGAGCTAGGTTTATAGGACCCCAAGAAGGTCCTGAAGGCTGTCTACAACACCGTCGACGAGGACTCCGACGTCTTTGACAACGAGCGATGGAAGACCCTGAACACCATTTATGGTGGTTCTTGGGACATTACCTCCTGCCGCATCCTAAAGACAATGCAGCAAGACATGGCTGCAGCAGCTCCCACCGCTAGGGTGGAACCTCATTGGATGTGGATGGACACTCCCATCACTTTTGATGCTTCACACTGCCCTCGCAACATGATCGGAGCTGGCCAACTCCCGTTGATGGTGTCTCCAACCATTAACAATGTTCAACTCCACCATGTATTGGTGTACGGAGGTGCAGGGCTGAACCTCATAAGCTTTGAAGCCTTCGTCAAGCTCCAGCTCCAACCTTCGAACCTTCGCCCCTCTTGACCTTTTTCTGGGGTAGGTCTGGGGGCCATTACCCCTCTCGGCTCCATCACACTCTCGGTGACCTTCGGGACTCGAGAGAACTACAGAACCGAGAAGTTGGTCTTCAACGTGGCGCAGATCATTTTGCCGTTCAATGCCATACTGGGCAGGCCTGCCTTGTACAGGTTCATGGCCGCCGCTCACTATGGTTACTTGGTGTTGAATATGCCAACACCTTCGGGCGTTCTTCAGATCCGCAGGGATCGCACTGCTAGAATCACTGCATTGGAAGAACTCCACGTGCTTGCTACAGCACAGTATGAAGCATCTGGTAAGGAGCCAGTTCGAAACCTCCGAGCATTCATCACCGAGGCTCAACCTCCATACCTCGTGTGCAACCAAGCGGCGACACCGATGTTCCCGTCAAAGTCGTCCAAATTGGTTTTGATGCTGCTTAGACTACTCATATATTGGGAGGTTTGAACAACAAATAGGAACTCACGCTCATCACTTTCCTCCCGGCGAATGTTGATGTGTTTGCCTGGCAACCGTCACACATGTCTGATATCCCTAGGGAGGTTATTGAGCTCAACCTGATGATCTATCCTGACGCACGACCTGTACACCAAAAGCCGCGGAAGAAACCAATCGAGCGGCAAAACTTCATCCGACAGGAGATCAAGAAGCTGCTCGAAGCTGGTTTCATTCGGGAGGTGTTTCATCCAAAATGGCTGGCAAACCCAGTCGTGGTGCCCAAGGCTGGCGGGAAGCTTCGGATGTGTATCGACTACACCACCTCAAATGAGGCATGTCCAAGGGATTCATTTCCACTACCTAGAATAGATCAGATAGTGGATTCCACCTCTGGGTGTGAGCTATTGTGTTTCTTAGATGCATATTCTGGATATCATCAAATCCAAATGTCTAAGGAAGATGAAGAGCATGCTGCCTTCATAACAATAGATGGGATGTATCGTTATACCGCCATGCCCTTTGGTCTGAAAAATGTTGCGTCAACCTTTGTGCGAGCTATGTACAAAACGTTTGGAGAGCTAATCAGAGACTTGGTGGAGGTGTACGTCGATGACATCATCATGAAGATCAAGAACAAGGAGTCACTACTTGATAACTTGCAAGCCGTCTTCGACAAGTTGTGCAACACGCGCACTAAGCTGAACCCGAACAAGTGTGTCTTCGGGGTTAGCTCCGGGAAGCTTCTAGGTTTCTTGGTGACTCACCAAGGAATTGACGCAAATCTGGCAAAGATCAAGGCCATAGAAGATATGCAGCCCCGAGACCGCATCAAAGATGTCGAGAAGTTAACTGGATGTCTAGCTGCACTCAGCCGATTCCTCTCAAGACTGGTAAAGCGGGCGCTACCCTTCTTCAAACTATTGAGGAAGTCTGGACCATTTCATTGGTCTGAAGAAGCAGAAAAGGTATTTCAAGAGCTGAAGCAACTCCTCACCACACTACCAATCTTGGTAGCTCCGAATCCTGGTGAGCCTTTGCTACTTTATATTTCTGCAACTACAGAAGTTGTCAGCATGAACCTGGTCGCGGAAAGATCGAAGCCACGTCCAGCCCAAGAGCTTAGACCCCTCCGGGAGGGTCCGGAGCTACCTGAAGGCAAATATGGGTCCCAGCCCCTAGACACGGAACCTCGAGGCGGAATGCTAGGAGATCAACCCCACTCACCCGAGGGGGGTAACTTGGTCGACCGAGATAATCCGGACCCTTCTAATAGGGTCTGGGTCGAACAAGAAGAAGTTTTGGACCCCTCCAGGAGGGTCCAAGAAGCTCAACAAGATGGTTCAGACCCCTCCGGGAGGGTCTGGGTCGATGGAGAGGAAGCTCTGGGACCTTCCGAGAAGGTCCGGACCATCCAGTGCCCAGTGTAATTCATTAGTGAAGTACTCCACGATGCCAAAACCAGATACATTGAGGTGCATAAGCTGCTTTATGCAGTTCTTATTACCTCAAGGAAGCTTTGTCACTACTTCCAAGCCCACAAAATATCAGTGGTAACTTCTTATCCACTGTGCGCTATTTTGCATAACCCTAACTCTACTGGGAACATCACAAAGTGGGCAGTGGAGCTAGCCGAGTTCGATCTTGAATTCGTGTCACGACAAGCAATCAAAAGTCAGGCTTTGGCTGACTTCGTGGCGGAATAGACTCCCTCTCCATCAAACCCTGGGGGCCCTAGTGAGCAGAAGCCGGAACCCAAGGTCCCGGTCTTCACCGAACCTCACTGGACTCTCTACTTCAACGGCTCCGTGCAGAAGCAGGGGGCCAGAGCTGGAATCCTTCTCCTTGCACCGACCAGGGAGAAGTTCAAGTACATGGATCACCTTGATTTCAAGGCGACCAATAACATGGCGAAATATGAAGCTCTCATCTACGGACTCAAGGTGGCACTATCCTATGGTGTCAGACAGCTGTTGGTGAAGGGTAATTCACAGCTTATCATAAAACAAGTTAAAGGTGAATGTTGCTGCAACAATCCCCAACTAGCTAATTATCTCCTTGAAGTCCAAAGGCTCCAGAAGGACTTTGAAGTTTTGGATCTCCACCATGTCCAACGTTCTCACAATGCTGAAGCTGATGAACTCTCAACGAAGGCTTCAACCGGAGCTCCGACTCCCGATGGAATCTTCATCTGGAGGTTGTCAAGACCGATAGCTCAGCCTGCTAAACTGAGCGAAGGGGGCAAAACTAGCACCTCGAAGTTGAAAGTCTCGGTGGCCCTATTACCATGGCGTCCACCAAGGGTCGTAGGTGTCGTTGGAAGCTCCGAGCAACCCAGCACGTAAGACTCATAAGCTCAAGTTAGCTCCAATGCATGGATCTCGGAGATGCGGAGCTACTTGAAGGACAATGTCCTTCCTATAGACGGTGTATCCGCTGACCGAATTGTCATGGAGCCAACTGGATTGAAGAGCTTCTGTCCACATTGTCGGCAAACAAGACAACACCTAACCGGTCAACTGGGGAGACACCCTTCTTCCTGGTGTACGGAGCTGAAGCATTCCTTCCTGTGGAGATCACCATGGGGTCGCTACGGGTCCGTACCTTCAACAAAGCCACGCAGGACCAGCTCTGGCGTGAAGACCTTGACCTCGTCGACGAGGGAAGGTGTCAAGCAGCTGTTCATAATGCTCGCTATCGCCAAGCACTTCGGCGCTATCATCAAAGTCATGTGTGCAACCGACAACTTGAAGAAGGCTATCTGATGCTGCAGAAGATACTAACTCGTGAAGGGATGAATAAACTTTCCCCCAGCTAGGAAGGTCCCTTCTGAGTGATCAAAGTATCCCATCCCGGATGCGTTCGCTTGGCAATTGAGGATGGGACTCCGCTTCCCAATCCTTGGAACATCGAGCACATCCGTAAGTTTTATGCTTAGAATCACGGAGGTGAGTCTGTAATTAAACACAATGTATGTTATAGAGTCAATATACAGAGACGGGTAGGTCCTCCGGGAGAGCATTCGGACCCTTCCGGGAGGGTTCGGGAAGTTCAAGTAACACTTGATACAGACACAACACTACAAGTGTAGCTACCTGCCCTGGGCTAGTATAAGATGTATAGCGCACTTAGCTTGGTCCTGCACCCTAAGTGTGTCCTTGTCTCCTCTGTAATTTGGACCTATAGTGAAAGACATTGTTGTGTGAAAACAAAATCCACGTTCATTTATTTATGTACAAGGCTCGGTCTTTCGAATAATTATTTTTATCCTTCTTGTCTATAATAAATTTGTGCAATTCTTTTTAAGTCTTAGTCCAAGTTTTTCGTATGTGTTACCAGTTATATTGTTGATCTCTTTGGATCCTAACATTGCTGCATAGTCTACTTGCCTGAACGCCAAGCAAACATAGGTCTTCCGACAGGCCTCAGCACGGTGAGTACTAAAAAGGCATGCAGATCTAGAAATATTATAACAATATGCTTATTATCATATTGAGTTTATTCGGATCTAAAGCTCAAATAAGAAAGATAAGTCGCAAATGATTTATAGACAAGAGGATGAATTTTACTTTTTTCTTGTCTTTAATGTGCAGGAAAAATAAAAAAAACCATGGCGATGGTGGACGACGCCGGAGCTACTAAGCTCCGACATCTCCCAAGGGGGCCTGTCGTCGACGTTTTATATGTTGACAGTGGGTGCTGTCGGAGCTACTAAGCTCCGACAACCCCAGGGGGCCTGGCGTCAATGATTTGAGCATTGACATCGGGCGCTACTGGACCTATCAAGCTCCGATAACTCCAAGGGGGTCCGCCGTCGATGTGTTATATGTTGATGGTGGGTATCGTCGGAGCTATCAAACTCTGACAGCCCCAGGGGGCCAACCGTCAACGTGACAAAGGGAGATAAATACTTTGGACCTTAAATCTAATGTTTCAAAGCATTCAAGTCATCAAAATACTGTCAAATCCTTTTGGTACAAGTACACACTCAAATTGTACACATATACCAGGGGGCCAACAAGACAGAGCACGGTATATTGAAGACAGCATATTGAAGACAAAGTGAAATTCATGGCAAAAAGAGTGGATTTCATTAATTCAAAGTACTGGATTACAAAATTGGGGTTACAACAAAGGGCAAAAGGAAAAGGTCCTAGCTACTGGAGGATCTAAGTCTTGTGGAAAAATGAAGCAACCTTCTCACCAGCCTCTTGGACACTAGCTTTGGCGGCATCCTCCTCTTCGGCAATGAGTCATTCAAAGACTAGATTGAGAGAGAACTGGGGGTCTAGGCTTCTGTAACACGCCAAGACATACTCGGCGATGCTTTTGGCCAGAGATTTCCCCTTTGTCTCCAGCTGATCAGCAATGATATTACCCATTGCGTCGAGTTTGCTGCCAGCAGAGCCAAGCGCCACCAGCGTCTGGTCCAGCTCCTGCATTGGGTCCCTCGGGTGCACTGGATTGAAACCAAGAGGCGCAAGGGCCCTATCTGCACGTCCCAGAAAATCCCATACCATCAGGGATTAGGTTGCCTTCGAGATCCGCAGCTCCTCCAGTGACCTCTGGGCGGCCCCTAGCTCCGAACTCTCTCGAGCAAGGCGTTCCACCGCTTTGGTATGTTGCTACATACTCTCAGCAACCTGCTTTTTGCGGTTGGTCAGCTCCGTCTCCCAGAGGTGGATGCGGTTCCGCCGTTCGGCCAGGTCCTTCTCCCTGCCCATCACTTTCCCTTCTCTGGCGGCAATATCAACCTCTCTTTTCGAGAGCTCCTGCCCCAGCCTCCAGTACTTCTCCTTTTCTTCCTCACTCCACAGATCCAACTTCTTAGTGCGATCTGCCAAATTTTGCTCACCCATGGTCAACATCTGGGTGACCTCCTCCTCTCTCTTCAAAACACCCTCCTATTGCTCCAGGAGTTTTTCTTCTCTCACATCAAGGTCCGCCCGGCGCTTCTGGAGAATCTTGTTTAGTGCAGTGAGGTTATCGTGAGGCTCATCAGCAGCATCACTCCTCTCCTTAGCATGCTCAAGAATATCCTGAGAATTAGCATCGAGGGCCCCGATGGTGGCTTCCTTCTCCTCCAGCAGCTTGCCCCAGTATTCCATCTGGGTCGTCTCCCTCTTGATCCACTCCTTCTGATCAGGAAGCCTTGTCTGGGCAAGCTTGATCTCGAAGTGGAGCCTGTTGGAGCCAACACTCAAAGATCTCATCTGCCACATTCAAACCAATCCACGCAGCGATGGTTTAATCCCAGACGATCACCCAAATGGCACATCAGAAGACCTTTGAAGTCGCAGCACAGGAATCGAGGATGGCCCCACCTCCGGTAGAACAACTTAACCCAAAGGGTTTTCCCAGAGGTGGGCCCAGGGGCCACTATCAGTACCCCACGTACCGGGTACCCCATGTTACCGCAAGAAGTGCAAGAGAGTTCCTACTGTCAGAGTTAAAGGTTTCCTCAGGCCCCACATGTCACACGGCACTGGACCTGCCTCCTCATATGGGTAGCTCCGGGGTTGACACGTGTGATGTGAGACCAGAGATGAACTCCCAACACAGGGAAGCTCCATGGTCGACACATGTATAATGACCCCGGACCTAACCCCTAGTAGAGGGGAGCTCCAGTGCAGCCACGTGTAGAGCAGTTCCGGACCTACCTCCCCACGAGGGGAAGCTCCAGAACTGCCACGTGTGGAGCCTCCAGACCTACAACACCAACGGGAACACAGGCAGATCTCCCAAGCACGGACATTCAAGGGATTGTTAAAGTGGCAGTTACAAGACCTGATTACGTGTCATTAATGCTATATAATGACACACGATCAGTGTACTGTTAATAGGGGTAACGCAACCATTAAGGAACTTTATCACACTATTAATCATTCTTAATACTCATAGATTGTGTATTAGGTTATTAAATACACCAGGGCCACATGTCGGGTCAGGCAAATGTAGTAACGACCAGTCCTTAGACTATAAAAGGACTGCCCCGCACGGTACATCGGACTAGTCCTCCCCAGTGTGGACTAGTTCGATACACACGCTCACCAGCAGTACGAAAATCCTTAATACAGCAACACACACCTCGTGGAGTAGGGTATTACGCTCAGGCAACCCAAACCACGTAAATCCCCTGTGTCTCCATCTTGATCTTGATCTTTGCACGCCCAAACCGATACAAGAACCTCCGTGGGCTACACTTTAGTAGTAACAAGGGAAGTGTCATTCATACGCTTCGACAAAAATGAAGATAAAAATAGCTTATCAATTAATCTGAAAATAGTACTTGAAGGGGCATCGAGCGGGCCGATGACTTACCTCAGCTAGCTCTACCACTCTTGCCAACATCATATCTCGCAGAAGATCATCTCCCTCTTCGTCATTGAAAGTGAATCTAGGAATCCCTTGTGGGTTTTGGATGATTTATGACAAGCAAATGAGATTCTAACTATTTTGTTGAGATGAGCATAGGTTTAAAGTTGAAAATAAGCAAAGTGCCAAAAAGAAGGGAGGATGCGGAGCAATGTGGAGAATAGCTCAAGGAACAAGAGTAGTAGATCATTGTGTGTGGAGTGTGTTAAGAAACACACCCCAAGAGCTCAAACTCAAATAAACACACACATTGCACAAATTTATACAGGACCGGACTAGTCCGACTGACACCAGACTAGTCTGATATATCTCTCAGCACAAGATTGGACAAGTCCGATATTACCACGGACTAGTCCGATATCTCTCTAACTAGAATCAGACTAGTCCTCCCCAGTGTGGACTAGTCCTCAAAGCACTTCACAAGTTGTACAAAATCGGACAAGTCCGGTCACACAATGGACTAGTCCGATATCATTCTGATCTAAATCGGACAAGTCCGATATTGACACGAACTACTCTGAAAACCGTCTAAACTAAATTGGACAAGTCCTCCAAGTGCGGACTTGTCACCCAATTCACCTAGGGTTCACTGATCCGAACAAGTCCAATGACTATCGGACTATTCCGAAGATTTCTAGAAGCGAAATCGGACAAGTCCGCTCCTAGCCGGACTAGTCCGATATTTCGGGACACTTAGTGTTTGCTACACACAGCACACCGGACTAGTCCGGTGTCCACCACGGACTAGTCCGATCTTTCTAAACCCTAACGGTCACTTTTAGAGACCCCATATAAATAGAGGTGCACGGCCCAACTTTAATCACTCTCGACCCCCTGCGCTGTCACACCTCACAAGAGCCTCAAAAACGCATCTCTCCACGAAATCATAAGCCAAAAAGATCACTCCCTTGAGGATACACTTTGGATCATTGGAGAGACACGATTAATCACTCTTGAGCTCTTGGTTTGATTCCCTAACACACTCCTGTGATTTTCATTGTAATCTTTTGAGAGTGTTCTTGGTGGAGTTGTCATTGTAATCTAGGGGAGCCCTCAACGTGTGAGAAGGTCCCTTGAATTTGGTTATTCACCCTTTGTGATAAGAGAAGAAGATTGGCCTACGTGGTGATCCGACGAGGGTAGGGTTGGACAAGACCCGATCCTTTTGTGGACTCCTCAACGTGGACGTAGGTTGCCTCTGTGGGAACCGAACCACGAGATAAATTGCTTGTGTTCTTGCTTTGTGTTCATCGTTCTTATTCTTCATATCATCTAGGGTTTAAATCAATCTTACTCACTTTACGTTGAAACATCAAACATAAGATTGAGTTGTTGTATACTCTAGCTCATAATCTTGCAACACCTCAATTACAAGTATATTTCCGCTGTATACACCCTAGAATCAAATTAATCGATCAAACTTGATTAACCTAGTCGGTACACACCGGACTAGTCCGCACTTTACCGGACTAGTTTGATATCTCGAGTTTTGATCTGGTTGTTAAGTGTTACAGGTTCCGACAAATTTCAAAAAGGCCTATTTACCCCCCCCCTCTAGGCCACATTCAATTGGTATCAGAGCAGGTTCTTCAAGAAAGAGACTAATCGCTCGAAGAGATCATGTCGGACATGAAGGACGTACACAAGAGCAACAACCAAGAGAAGGTTGATGATGACAAGAAACAGAAAGTGGAAAAGCTCCTCGTAGCCATTCAAGACTTCGAGGATGACGATGAGGAGACGCTTGAACTAAAGGCGCTCCTAAGAAAGAAGACTCTTTCCAAGGAGAAAGTGAAAGTTGAATATGAAAAGAAGAAGAAGGGGAGTAGTCACACCGACTACTCCCGATATCCTTTCAACTATGATCATCTTAATTCCAGCAATAATCATTATTTATCTATCCCTCTAGGAAAAGCCCCACACTTTGATGGAAGTGATTACTCAATGTGGAGGCCGAATATGAAAATGCATCTAATCTCTCTCAATCCAAGTTTTTGGCATATTGTGTGCATAGGGATAGATATCCTGGACGAGGACGAAGAGCTCACACCAAGCCAAGAGCAGGCAATTCATCGAAATGCTCAAGCCGCAGCAGTTATTACCTCTTCGCTCAATCAGGACGAGTTCACCAAGGTGAATGGACTCGAGATTACAAAGGAGATCTGGGACACATTGCAAACTGCACATGAAGGTGATCGTCATGTGCGTGAAGCGAAGATCAAAATGATCGAGGGCGAATTAGGAAGATTCACAATTGAAGAAGATGAGTCACCTCAAGATATGTACAGCAGACTGAAGACGCTCGTCAACAAGGTTTGATCTTACGGAAGCAAGAAGTGGAACGACCAAGAGGTGGTGAAGCTCATCCTTAGAGCTTTCATGCCTCGCAACATCACCTTATGCTCCATGATTAGAGAAAGCCCCGGATACAAGAGAATGACCCCGAATGAGCTACTTGGGAAAATCATCAATTTTGAGATGATGGAAAAGCAAGCGAAGCATGTTAAGGAAATTGCCGACCTTACCTCGGCAAAGAAGAAAGGGGTTGCCTTGAAGTCCACCCTCAATCCCTTATCTAAAGAATCATGAGAAGCTCAATTAGAGGAAGACGGTGACGTTGGGAGTAGTGATTTGGATGAAGATGACATGATACTATTCATGAAGAAATTCAAGAAAATGATGAAGAATATACAAGGCGCCAAATCAAGTGAAGGAAGATACAAGGAAAGATCAAAGTCAAAGTTGAGGCGGGCATGCTATAATTGTGGTGAGTATAGCCACTTTATAGTTGATTGCCCATATGAAGAGAACAAGAAGAAAACCAAAGAAGCAAAGCCTCAACCCAAGAAATTCTTCAAGAAGAAGAAACAAGCAGAACAAGCGCACATAGGGAAAAAGTGGGACTCAAATTATGAGTCCTCATCATCATCAGAAGAAGAGATGGCTAGCATAGCCATCGAGAAGACATCCAAGAAGTCCACTCTTTTCCCCACACTCGGTGCATGGAAGGGGAACGGCACTTGCCTCATGGCAAAGGAAGGTAAATGCAAGGTAACAACAAAACCCTCCTCCATGCATTCCTACTCTAGTGATAGCGACATTGCTAGTGATAATGAAGACATGCTTATTGGATTAGATAAGAAAATAGCCACTAAAATGAAATTTTTACTTGATCAACTTGTTGAGAAGGAGAGGTTAATACACCGTCAAGAAGACATGATTGTCTCCCAAAAGGAGGAATATGTCGAACTTGACAAACTTCTAGAGCTTGAAAAGGAGCGAAGCAAGTCACTAGAGTTTGAGTTAGCTTGTAGTTAAACGACTCAAATGCTGCAATCAAGGAAGAACTTGCTAACCTAATCAAGGTTAACAAGATCCTTTAAGTGCAATTTGAGTCACTCAAGCAAGGTGACCCTTCATCCTCTTCAAGTTCACCTTCTCAACACATTAAAACTGAAGTTGCTTCTACTTGTACATGTGGTAAAACTGACAACAGTTTGAAAGACAAGTCACCCTCTATCAAGGACAAGCATCCTGCACAAAATGGCATATTTAACAAGGAGAAGATCAAGTATGCACGTAGTGCATACTTGGTCACAAGACCTCCAAATGTCAAATATGGCATTGGTTACTCTTATGGTGAAAAGCAACATGCTACAAACCATAAGAATAATAAGGAAAGCATTGTCTTTATAAAGGGAAGACCCTCTCAAACTGGAAAGTCCAAGATTAAAACATTTAACACACATGAACACCGGACTAGTCCGGTCAGGGTCCAGACAAGTCCGGTACTCCGGACAAGTCCGGCCTCCAAGACTAGTCCTGTGTACAACAACAAAAGTTACTATTCAGAACTTTCAATGCATCTTTTGTCTTAATGAGAAGTAATTATGGAAAGGTTTATGCTCATTATGTTGGTCCACGGCATGAGAACACCAAATCTCATGTGTGGGTGCCCAAATCCCTTGTGACTAACCTAAGAGGACCCAAGCAAGCTTAGGTACCTAAAACCAAGGCATAATTTGTTTTTGCAGGCCTATTCCTCCGGTGGATCCAGATGGGTGCTAGACAGTGGTTGCACCAACCATATGACCGGAGAAAGAAGGATGTTCATTGAATATGAAGCAAATGAGGATCCAAGCGAGGGCATCTACTTTGGAGACAATAGTCAAGGAAAGGTGCTCCGTACCGGTAAAATTGCCATATCACAACAACACACTCTTTCTCATGTATTACATGTAGATTTCTTAGATTATATAACCTGCTGTCCATATCTCAATTATGTGACAAAGGTTATAATTGCTTGTTCACTAACGAGGGTGTGACCGTCTCTAGGAGGAGTGATGGTTCCATTGCATTCAAGGGTATGTTAAAGGGAAAACTTTATCTTGTTGACTTCAACAAGAATAAAGCTGAACTTGACACATGCTTTATTGCAAAGACCAACATGGGTTGGCTGTAGCATAGACGGCTAGCACATGTTGGTATGAGGAACCTTCAAAAACTCCTCAAGGGCGATCACATCTGAGGTTTGAAGGATGTTGTTTTTGAGAAAGACAGGCCTTGTATCGCGTGCCAAGCAGGGAAGCAAGTTGGAGCACCTCACCCCGCTAAGAACGTCATGACTACAACAAGACCGCTCGAGCTACTTCACATGGACTTATTTGGTCCAATTGCCTACATAAGCATCGGCGGTAACAAATATGGTTTAGTAGTTGTTGATGACTTTTCTCACTTCACTTGGGTTTTCTTTTTGCATGACAAGTCAGAAACACAAGGAATACTCAAGAAGTTCTTCAAGCGAGCTCGAAATGAATTCTCATTGACAATCAAGAACATTCGAAGCGACAACAGCACGGAGTTCAAGAACGCACAAGTGGAGGAGTACCTAGATGAAGAAGGCATAAAGCACGAGTTTTCAGATCCGTACTCCCCTCAACAAAATGGAGTTGTCGAAAGAAAGAACCGAACTCTCATAGAGATGGCGAGAACAATGCTCGATGAGTACAAGACATCAAATCGATTTTGGGCGGCAACGATTAATACCGCTTGCCACGCCATAAATCGACTTTATCTTCATCAACTACTCAAGAAGACATCCTATGAGCTACTTACCGGTAACAAACCTCATTTTTCATATTTTCGAGTTTTCGGTTCCCCATGCTATATTTTAAACAAGAAGCCTAGGACTTCAAAGTTTTCTTCAAAGTCTGATGAATGTTTCTTGCTTGGTTATGATTCGACCACTTACGCCTATCGTGTTTTCAACAAGACCTCCAGACTTGTTGAAGTAGCACGTGACGTAGTGTCTGATGAAACTAATGGCTCCCAAAAGGAGCAAGTTGATCCATGTGTGCTAGATAAAGAAGAAGCTCCTTGCCAAGCATTGAGAAGAATGGTGTTAGGCGAAGTTCTACCACAAGAGCCACCTCTACATATCCATGAGGAAAACGAACCACAAGAGGAGACCAATGATCAAGGGGGAGCTTCCATACAAGATCAACCTCAAGAAAGTGAAGATGATCAACAAGTCAACGAAGGCAATCATTTAGGGGGAGAAGAAGATGATCATGAAGATTCAAGACAGCAAGTACCACACCCAAGAGTACACCAATGCATCCAAAGGGATCACCCAATCGACAACATCATCGGTGACATCCAAAAGGGAGTAACTACTAGATCTCGCATAGCTAATTTTTTTGATCATTACTCGTTTGTGTCCTTTTTGGAACCACGCAGGGTTGAGGATGCATTGAAGGACCCGGATTGGGTAGTGGCCATGCAAGAAGAACTCAACAATTTCAAGAGAAACGAGGTGTGGGAACTAGTCGAAAGACCCAAATCCAACGTCGTCGGCACCAAATGGGTCTTCTGCAACAAACAAGAAGAGCACGGGGTGGTGACAAGGAACAAGGCACGACTTGTGGCCAAAGGGTATTCGCAAGTCGAAGGTTTGGATTTCAATGAGACCTTTGCTCCCGTAGCTAGACTTGAATCTATTAGAATATTACTTGGATATGCTACTCACCATGATTTCAAGCTCTATCAAATGGATGTGAAAAGCGCCTTCCTCAATGGACCAATCAAGGAGGAGGTGTATGTGGAGTAATCCCCCGGGTTTGAAGACAAAGAGTTCCCCGACCACGTATTTAAATTGTGTAAGGCTCTCTACGGCCTCAAACAAGCTCCTAGAGCTTGGTATGAGTGTCTTAGAGATTTCTTAATTGAAATGGCTTTAAGATTGGCAAAGTAGATTATACACTATTTACAAATAATTTTGACAATGATCTTTTTGTTTGTCAAATCTATGTTGATGATATAATCTTTGGTTCAACTAACAAATCTTTTTGTGAGGAGTTTAGTAGAATTATGACAGACAGATTTGACATGTCTATGATGGGAGAGCTAAAGTACTTTTTGGGATTCCAAGTGAGGCAACAAATGGAAGGGACGTTCATAAGCCAAACTAAGTACACTCAAGATATACTCAAGAAGTTTGGGATGGACAAGGCGAATCCCAAAAGACTCCTATGGCAACAAATGGCCACTTGGATCTCAACGAAGATGGACCTAGCATCAACCAAAAGGTATATCGCTCCATGATTGGATCTCTACTATATTTATGTGCATCTAGGCTAGACATTACGTTGAGTGTATGTTTGTGTGCAATATTTCAAGCCAATTCTAAGGAGTGTCACTTGACAGTCGTAAAAAGGATCTTGAGATATTTAGTTCATACACCCAACCTTGGGCTTTGGTATCCAAAAGGCTCCAAATTCATTCTCATTGGTTACTCCGATGCAGATTATGTCAGATGCAAAGTAGATATAAAAAGTACCTCCGGTACATGCCAATTCCTAGGTAGATCCCTAGTTTCTTGGTCCTCCAAGAAACAAAACTCCATTGCCTTATCCACAGCCGAAGCGGAGTATGTTGTAGCCGGGAGTTGTTGTGCACAACTCCTTTGGATGCGACAAACTCTAAGGGATTACGGTTACAATATGAACCGTATTCCACTCCTTTGTGACAATGAGAGTGCCATTAAAATTGCCCATAATCCAGTTCAGCATTCTAGAACCAAACACATAGACATCCAGCATCACTTTTTGAGAGACCACTTCATGAAAGGAGTGTTGACGGCTCCTAAGATATACTAAGAAATCATCCCTGGCAACGGCGCCAGAAATGCTTGTTGGTATTTCTTAACATCACAGATCATCTCTGGTAAAGAGATGAGATCCGCAAGCGCACAGAAGATACCGCTGTAGCATTTCACCCATGAGTATTCCCAAGGGTATCGTATTTATCCCAAAGGAAGGCAATGGAGTAAAGTAGATACTACTCTTATGGTCAAGCTATGGGATACTAATCCATTATCCGGACAGGGGTCAGTTGATAATAGGGGTAGTGTGACACACACCTAGGCAATCTATTCTAAAGGGTAAAATGGGTCCTAGAGGGAGATTGGATTGAGAGTTAGAGAGTTGCTCCTACAATGCTCCTAATACATATACATAGACTAAGGTAGATACTAATGGTCATGTCAATGATGAATTCCTATGCAATGCACTTCAACACATTGGGCACGGGCTTACCCCTAGCAATACTAGAGCGACTCCCGCCAAGAGCCTGTGGCATAGCCGAACGTGGAGGATTACAAAGGATAGATAGGGCTGTCACCACCTACTGCCTACCTCTTCAATCCGTGGGTCCACGAGACATCCAATGCTACTTAAATACCCTAGCACCATGCTAGCATACTAAGCAAATACCTTAGGAGCCATGGCACAAGCCATCCTAAGGCAATGACTAACCTAAACATCGTTGAAGCAATGTTGAAGCATAGCATAATTCATTCATATTAACATAATCATATCATAACTACATAGACTATAGTGGGGGTCTATAGTGTTTATGACCATAAGATGTGATCATGAGAGCGAAATCATAAAGACTATACCTTCCACATACATGGACTCCACAATCAAACAAGAAACGCTTTGTCCAAGTATACGTATAAAAGAAGACTAAAGATAATATCTTTATTGAGCACAAAGTCACAAATACAAGAAGGAATACATAAGCCATACCTTTCCCAATGTGGAATTGGGAAGAGAGACTCCTTCTACTCCTTTCCCAATTTGGACATGGGACTAGAGGCTCTCCTCTCTACATCCTAACTCCTCTAAGGACTATGGAAGATATTGTATACAATAGAATGATGCCCAAGTGGTGTGTGTTGAAGTGAGGGGTAGGGGGTCCTATTTATACTAATGTTGAGGTCGGTTCCCGTCACCAAAAGAGCATGAATCAGTCAGCATTAACTCCAGGGAGCCGGGAGGAGCCAACACGTGGAGGCTGACCGAGTTTGGTGCAAAGACCAGGTCGGCCGACCCCCTGGTTCGGCCGACCTGGTCATTGCACCGTTTCTCGTGTGCTTTCTCCAGGTGGCTGCCAGGTGGGTTCCATTGATGTATATGGGTTATACACCGTTGGATCTCCTCGGATACTTCTGTTTGTGGGCCATTTGATCCATGGGATGGCACGTGTCGTTGCCTGATTGGCTGGGATGATATTTTATAGGATTGGTCCCTCTACATTTCCTCCATAAAATGCTGCATACACATATTTCTCCAAGTCCAAGTGGAATTGGGTTAGATAGAAATGTGATGTGTGCAAGAAATGACAAATCCTTCACATAATTGAGTTAAATTGACGGATGGAATTGGTATATAACAGCCGTCAAGAAACTCCCCCAAGCTTATCCTTTGCTCGTCCCGAGCAAAGTCAAGACTTTAGGTTGATTATCAGGAGTTGCTACAATGTCTTATTTTCAAAAGTATCTAATGCACAACAAGATACTCTACCTAGTATTGCAGAAATTGGCTATGATACCCTACCTTTCTTAAGTTATCATGGGGCTTATGCTTTTTCATATTCATGAGTAGTTGAAAGGTAGAATAGCAAATGGAGCAAACATAGCCTAGAAATCAAGTTCCACTTAAATCTCGGAGAATTCAGTTTAGATATTAAGTACCACAATTTGATTTTCTCAGTCACTCCTTTGTGGATAGTGGAAATATTTCCTCACCAAAGCATTGTGCCTCTACTCTTCCTACTCATTGAATATGGCTTGTATGTGGATCTTGGTAAGGAAAGTAAGTAGGCATATTTGCATCACATATATTGCTAAGTCAAAAGAGTAAGCCTTAGGAGAATTCAAATCAAAACTTTTTGATTCAAGACTAGTGCATGTGTGATGGAGTGGAAGTAGATGTGGATACTTGAGATAACTCCTTTTTTGTGTAATCTCTCTTTCTTTTGCAGGGATGAAACATAGATACTTTTCTTTTCTCTTCTTTTTTTGTCATGCTTATGATGTAAGCATGCTTTTTTTAGCCATGTCTTCTACTCCCTTTCTTTGCAATGAATTTTGAAGAGAGTGCTAAACATGAATAACATGGAGTTTCTCTTTTTGTTGTGGTATGGTGGATATGATGGACGTTTTGCTTACTTCTAGTGTAGAAGTATAGCATGTGCAAGTTAAGTCTTGAATTCAAAAAGAGTTGAATGATTTCTCACATAGGTCTATACTAGTTTGACTAGGCTCAATGTGAAAGCAAATAGCATATGCATAAGGTTTTGTCTATGTATGAACATCATATGGCTTTGGTAGGTATTTCCAATCAATTGAGGGAAACTTAAATCTTTTTAAAATTTCTCCGGAAATCTATGTTTTACTTTCAAACTAGGATTAGCAGCCCTATTACCAATTCTAGTCTCGCAACAACCTAGAATTAGATTAAGCTTTTGCTACCCACAACTTGCAAATTAAGGTAAAAGTATTTCAAACCAATGAAAGCAATATTCAGAGAGTAGCAAGTTGTAAACTAGAGACTTAGGAAAATAAAACATAGCAACTATTCATCATTTCATCTATGTGAATTTTAAATCATTCTTACCGCACATCTTTATTTGATGAAAGCAAATCTAACCTATTTTTATATTTTTTTTAGATGCATGGTGGATGGTGGATGAATGGAAAGTAAATATGTAATGGATGGTTTGAAATAAAAATGCAGTGGGTGTCATACAAGTTACCTCAAGTGGGGGTCCTCCCCCAAGCTTATTCTTGATCAAGGTCCATGATAGGGGTTGAAACCCTAATGATGGAGGTAGGCCATGAGTTGGCCTATCCTTGTTGCAGCATGGTTTTGACAATGGAGGGTTGAGTGTTGATTGTTGTGTTGCCTCCCATGGACACCATGAGTGTGGTTGAGTAGAGTGTTTTTGATGTTGATCGTCCGCACATAAGGGTATCCATGTGTTGGGTGTGATTTGCCATTCCTTGGCTAAGATAATGATAACCTTTTAGATCCAAAGGAATGACGTGCACTCAACATACATTGAGTATGTTCATCATTCTTTGGCTAAGGTGTATCGTATATTTTTTCCATAAGGGAGTGACATGTGCCCAACATGCATTGGGTATGATCAGTTGTTCCTTGGGTAAGGTACAACATACCTAGAACCACAAAGGAATGAAATGCACTCAACATGGGTTGAGTGTGATCTGTTGTTCCTTGGCTAAGGCATGACATACCTTTTAGCCACATAGGAACAACTTGCACCCAATATAATTTGGGTGTGATCTTGTCATTCCTTGGTCATGGTACATCATAACTCTTAGCCACATAGGAATAACTTGTACCCAATGATGGTGGCAAATCCCTTGAGCTTGAATGAGTGCTTAAAATAGTTGAGAGCATAATGCTCTCACCCATTTGTGGCAGCTCATTGGTTGCTCATAGAGGGTTCCCATTTCAAATCTCTAGCCTCGTATAGTTATGATTGACCTTCGGGCATAATTTCCGATAGGTAACAACCATCCTCATTTACTCCTTGGCCAAGAGATGTTGAAATGGGATCCTCTAGGGATCCGAACAGTCAGCTTCTTGAATGCCTATATAGTAATATTACTCCTACAAACTTCCTCTCTTGAATAGAGAGGGATGGTTAGCTCCCGAGACTTGTACAAATGAACGTTCGAGTTAGGTAATTGAACTTTCATTTGTACATACGGGGAAGAACAAAATCAAATATGCATTGGATCCAATGTCAAGTGTATCTATGATCAATGTGTTATTCATTGATAAGAGTGGAGCTTTATAGATAATTCATATTGCATATTTTCTAAAGCTCCTACTCATAGCAATGCATGTGATAGAAATACACTATATGGATCCCTACACCTTTTGAAGTTTCTAACCATCTTAGCTTTCAAGAGCAAATTTTTATCATTTAGAACATGACAAACAAGGTTCTCAAATTTATCCTCCTGAACCTCACTAGGAATTTGAAATTTAGTGACTCCTCTTAAAAATGCAATTCAATTTTAGAGCAAGGATATCACTTATTCCTAGGAGTTTGAAATCTAGTGACACCATCTATGCATGAAGCTCAATTAAAAATTATGGATGCCACTATGCCCAAGTTTCTATATGCCAATTCACCAATTAAGTCATGCCCAAAAGTTTTATTTTCTAAACCTAGACAAAAATGACTAAGTCTACAAAACAATGCTTACAGGATTCTAGGTACTTGTTTTAGATTTTTCCAAGTAAGGTGGGATTTCTTTTTGGAGATCCAAAAGTCAATACCCACACTTACTCTTGTGAGGATGCATGAGAATTAAATGATGAGGAAGTGTCAACCTTTCTCACAAATGCAAGCAAATGCATTCAATTCTATGGCAAACCAAACAATGAAAAATTCTAAACTCATACCTCATTTGAAGAGCATTTGGTGACGAAGGTCTTTGTGTGAGAAACTCACAACCTTGATTTTCGGCGTAGGCTTGATGGTTGATGTCAAATGCCAAGTTGAGATTGGATTCGGCAATGGATTTGGTTCTAGCTCCTCCATTGGGTCATCATCTTGAACATTTCTCTTCCTCAAACTCAAAATGAGTTTGAAGGAGAGAAGTGTTCTCAAATCCTCCCAATGGTGACTTGAGCTTGATGAAACCTTCCACTTTCTTGCCAAACCACCTCTTCACAATTTTGACCTAGCTGCACGTTAATCAGGAAAACACAAAACAACTCGAAAACGGGTTACATTAGCCAAAAGCAAATTGAACCCAATTTTCAAATTGTCTTGCCCAGCTTGAAATAACTTGTAAATGTAATGAGGTTCAAAGCAAATCTTTTTGGTTTGAACTAGGAAGATAAATTCAAGTGGTCATGCACGTAGTTCATATCCAATTAAATTTCTCCCTTAATTCATAAATTTTTTATGATGGTTGGAAATTTTACTTTCCAACATGCAAGTGTGGAATTTCAAACATGGAAATGCAAGGGTTGATGCAATTTGGAAAACAAATATGAGATAACTACCAATTAACCTATTGGTAAGGACTCACCGGATTTTTGAAGTCCGATGAGTAGGACTTACCTCCGTTCTGTCCAGCGCGATGATTTGTTGTCCAATTCCGGAGTTGAAGATGTGGGAAATTTCTTCTATTTTGACATGCCAAACTCATTTGGCTATCATTTGGACATGTGGGCCACATGGTGGCCCTAGCCTCTCCCCGTTGTATTGATATAGACATGTTGTTGTAGCAACGGGTTCTCCCTCTTGAATGTATTCCTTCATGAGCATGGTAAGGCTTTGTCCTTCTTAGGGGTGCCACTCTGACCATATTGATATTCCATTGAATCAACCCATACCGTGATCATGGATCAAAGGCTTCCTTGGGCATGATGACATGTGGACTCCACAATCAAACAAGAAATTCTTCATCCACAATGTCATTTTCCCTAGGTTGAATGGGTTTGGTCGAAGTGTGGGAATCCCAACAAGTGATGTGGGAAATCTTGGACTTTGAATGCTCCTTAAGTTCTTGTCCTTGGCCAAGATCTTCATGTGAATGTTGTCTTGATTTCTGCTTGGCCAAGATACTTCAAGGTAGGCTAGTTGAACTTAAATCCCTTGGAGAGCCATAGCCTCCTTGAATACAAGGGTGATGTTAATTCCACCCTTGCCCACCTTGTGAATGGTAGCCATTGGAGTTGTTGTTTGAAAAAGGTCCTCATGGGTCTTAGGGAAATAATTCTCAGGCATCCCATGTTGATATGGATTTTCACAAATCATGTGAATATCCATGACTTGGATTATCCAAACAAATCTCTATTGACTTGGTATTCATGATACTTCAATGGGAGGTGTAGTTCCATAACTAGCATGTCCACCTTGTGAAGTGGTGTGCATGACAAGCTATGGGAACTCGAGCATTCTTCAATTCACCCCTTGAGTGGAGACCTTCTTCTCATCCATGATGGATGAGAATATGGCTCCTTCAACTCCAGCACGAATGTGGTCATGGATTGGTGGAGCCAACCCATGACATGAGTGTTGGATGAAGAGCCAACTATCCACCCCATGGTGGAGGCAAACCAAGAAGAACTCTTGGAGCCTCCCCCAAGCTTGGGTATGGATGACTTTGGCTCCTATCGAAAGCTCAAATTCTCCCGCAAAAAGGCAATGGCGTTGCCTAGCGGACATTTGTTGAGGTATGCCTTAAATCATCTTGCTATTTAGCACTTGCGTCCTCGTTGGCCATCCCATACAATGGGTTGGCCAACACTACTCTGTTTTCACACAAAGGAGAAAACAAACAAGGGTAATCTTGCCTAATAACTATTAGTACCTATAGCTTAATCATAAGTGATAGTTATCCTTCACTTCCTTTGCCTTCCCCGACAACGGCGCCAGAAATGCTTTTTAACGACTCCTAAGATATACCAACAAATCATCCCTGGCAACGGCGCCAGAAATGCTTGTTGGTATTTCTTAACACCACAGATCATCTCCGGTAAAGAGATGAGATCCGCAAGTGCACGGAAGATACCGCTGTAGCATTTCACCCATGAGTATTCCCAAGGGTATCGTATTTATCCCAAAGGAAAGCAATGGAGTAAAGTATATAATACTCTTATGGTCAAGCTATGGGATACTAATCCATTATCCAGACAGGGGTCAGTTGATAATAGGGGTAGTGTGACACACACCTAGGCAATCTATTCTAAAGGGTAAAATGGGTCCGAGAGGGAGATTGGATTGAGAGTTAGAGAGTTGCTCCTACAATGATCCTAATACATATACATAGCCTAAGGTAGATACTAATGGTCATGGCAATGATGAATTCCTATGCAATGCACTTCAACACATCGGGCACGGGCTTACCCCTAGCAATACTAGGACGACTCCTGCCAAGAGCCTGTGGCATAGCGGAACGTGGAGGATTACAAAGGACAGATAGGGCTGTCACCACCTACTACCTACCTCTTCAATCCGTGGGTCTACGAGACATCCAACGCTACTTAAATACCCGAGCACCATGCTAGCATACTAAGCAAATACCTTAGGAGCCATGGCACAAGCCATCCTAAGGTAATGACTAACCTAAACATCGTTGAACCAATGTTGAAGCATAGCATAAGTCATTCATATTAACATAATCATATTATAACTACATAGACTATAGTGGGGGTCTATAGTGTTTATGACCACAAGATGTGATCATGAGAGTGAAATCATAAAGGCTATACCTTCCACATACATGGACTCCACAATAAAACAAGAAACGCTTTGTCCAAGTATACATATAAAAGAAGACTAAAGATAATATCTTTATTGAGCACAAAGTCACAAATACAAGAAGGAATACATAAGCCATACCTTTCCCAATGTGGAATTGGGAAGAGAGACTCCTTTCCAAATTTGGACTTGGGACTAGAGGCTCTCCTCTCTACATCCTAACTCCTCTAAGGACTATGGAAGACAGTGTATACAATAGAATGATGCCCAAGTGGTGTGTGTTGAAGTGAGGGGTAGGGGGTCCTATTTATACTAGTGTTGAGGTTGGTTCCCGCCACTAAAAGCGCGCGAATTAGTCACCATAGACTCCAAGGAGCCGGGAGGAGCCAACACGTGGAGGCTGATCGAGTTTGGTGCAAAGACCAGGTCAGCCGACCCCCTGGTTCGGCCGACCTGGTCATTGCACCGTTTCACGTGTGCTTTCTCTAGGTGGCTGCCAGGTGGGTCCCATTGATGTATATGGGTGATACACCGTTGGATCTCCTCGGATACTTCTGTTTGTGGGCCATTCGATCCATGGGATGCCACGTGTTGTCGCCTGATTGGCTGGGATGATATTTTGTAGGATTGGTCCCTCTACATTTCCTCATTTCCTCATAAAATGATGCATACACATATTTCTCCAAGTCCAAGTGGAATTGGGTTAGATAGGAAGGTGATGTGTGCAAGAAATGACAAATCCTTCACATAATTGAGTTAAATTAACGGATGGAATTGGTATATAACACCCGTCAACAAGGAGATATAGACATTTCCCATGTCAACACCGAAAAACAATTTGCTGACATATTCACCAAGCCACTTGATGAAAAACGCTTTTGCGAGCTTCGAAATGAACTAAACATCCTTGATGCTCGGAATGTGGCTTGATGTTTTGCATACCTGTATGAATTCTTCAAAATATGTTGATTGGATTGTGAAAATCATCTCTCTTAATTTTCTCCAAAAAAACTATGGCAATTACTAGATCTTGGTGAATTATGGTCATTGCTAGATTGTTATGCTTACTGATCATATTCATCAAGATTAGTTGATTTGATTTGCCTCCCTATTTTCTAAATGTGTACCTTCAAATATATATGAATGGGCTAAGAAGTTCTTGCCTGGTGACCACAGACTAGTCAGTGGTTACCCGGACTAGTCCGCCCATGCAGACTAGTCCGCAGAGCGCCAGTTAGGCCGGACCAGTCCGGTAGACTACGAACTAGTCCGATATAGCCTCTGGAAAAGTTCGGACTAGTCCGGTCATTTCTGGACCTGTCTGATTTTTCGTGTCCTTAACCCTAGCCGCCGCCAAACCCTAATTCCCTCACCCTCACAACTTGCCTCAAGCTTCTCTCTCTTCGCGCTCGAGCTCCCAAGGCGATTTCTTGTTTTCTCCACCAAAAAGCTCCACATTTGGGCGAAAATCAAGCTTCTTCGGTCGGAGATTGAAGTTTGCGGACTTGTCCGGCCTTCAACACCCTCATCTCCAAGTTTCAAGTGATTTCTTCGGTAATTTTCGCCCAAACCCTAGAAATCCCTATTTTCTTCATTGTTGATCAAATAGCCTAGCTTCTTTCACCTAATACTAGTGTCCTTGATGTATTACATTGCTGTTAGGCTAATTTTACATTGAGAAAGTCCATTTGTCTCATAAGTTAGGTTTTTTAGGATGAATATCGGACTAGTCTGGTCCATGCACGGACAAGTCCGATCACCCCGGACTAGTTCGTGCCTGTACACCGGACAAGTCCGATTTTTCTGAACTCAACCCTAACTTTTTGATTCCTCAATGCAAATTCTCTTGTCATCCATTCTTATCCATACCTTGTACAATTCATTCTCAGGACATGTCGAGCTCTCACGATGAAGCTTCGGACTTCGAAGCCGAGATGGCTCAAGAAACCCCGCTTCGGTCCTCGACGGACCAAAGCAAGAAGCGACCTTCCGAGCCAGCCCCCTCTCCTCCTCAGTCTCTAAAGAGGGTGGCTCAACACAAGGTGCCTGCTTCAAGGGCTACCGCTAGTGGTGGCCCTAGCTCGGCGAGTGCCCACCTAGCCAAGGGCATGGGCAATGGGATTGCAACGGGCCCGATTGGCCCCCTGAAGATGTCAGCCCTGAAGCAAGGGGCTCGGGATCCCGCAGAAGACAGGTTGGGAAGGGCAGCGACTCGGCTGTAAAATTCAGAAATGTTGATTGGTATGGCCGCCCGAAGCAAGCCGTGGATGGCAGATTTTGGAGTAACTTCCATGCAGACTTCTACAAGTCTGTATATCTCAAGATGAAGACGCCTATAGTGCGCAACAAGTGGATTGATTGGGAACATTTTGAGAAGAAAGGTTGCTCACCATTTGTTGAAGTGGTGGAAGCAATTGAGAGGCATGGCCTGAAGGATCTCTTTGCCTTCAGGAACGACTGGAATGATGAGGTCATACCGCAGTTGTTTGCGACTTGCCATTTCTCTAGTGATGATGAAGAGAGTGTTACTTGGATGACTCACGGATCCAAGTACAGTATAACCTATGAAGACTATGCAAGCCTGCTGCACCTTGACACCTCAAGCATGACTGCTTAATCATCCACAACCTAGGTGTCATCGAGAAGGACAGGATGAAGTTCCTCTATGAGCCAACTCCAAGTTCAACCCCCATTCTACCAAGAACATGAAGCCATTCTTTGTGGTGTTGAATAGATTTTTGAGGAAGACAATTGCCCCCAAGGATGGGGATGCTGGGAGTGTGCAGGGATACCTCCGGACCCTGATGAGGGTCATAGGCAAGGATCGCAAGTTTGATGTGGCTGACTATATCTGGAATGATATGGTCAACATCTCTTCCACACCCAACAGGTCGTGTGGCTATGCTCTGTATCTTATGTTCGTGATTGAGAAAGTCACCGGGATAGATTTTGTAAAAGATGTGGAGCACCTTCCTTTGAGGCCCCAGATGCCCCAAAAGCCAACCACTCAAGCTGCTCCCTCCCCTAATTCTGTTGTAGAGGCTCTGGCGAGAGCAAGTGGAAATGCCGGGGCTGCCCCTGCCACTAGGGCAGCTCCTCAAAAAGGGGTTGCGAGTGGCATCCTGAAGTATCTCGCGGCCATCTTCGAATCTTGCCGCAAGACTGAGATCAGAAGTCACAAGATCAACCAGAAGAGAAAAGCTGATATGAGATATGTGAAGGCAAATATCAAGCAGCTAAGTCAAAAGCTGGAGATCGACCCCATTGGATCTCCAGTAATTTCTGAGGACTTTGACCCTGACATCACCGAGCTCCGGCCGTTGACCCCCTCCGAGCTTGCCTACTTTGGCACTGGGGGATCAAGCGGCTTCGCACCTCCTCCTCCTCCTCCTCCTCCTCAGCCCGAAGACAAAGATGAAGACGATGAGAGGACCGACAGCGAGGTGTGAAGACTTTAGGTCCCTCCTCTCCTTCTTTTTGGTGTCTTGATGCCAAAGGGGGAGAGATTGAGGGGGAGTCTTAGGTCTTAGGTCTTTAGCTGTAGGATGCGAGGAGAGAGCTTCCTTTGTGCTCTTTGTGCTTTTTGTCTTTTTGTGAGTTGTAAATCTGTTTAATATGCTATTCTGTTACTTAATGGTTCTGTGATGCAATGTCTTGATCTACTTGTGAATTAATCTATGAAATCTGTGATTTTTCTCCTAGAATGACATATATGGTTGTTATTAGTATGTTAATGTCAATTATGTCATTTTCTTCATGATTATTGTTTCAATGCAATTAGTTATGCATCCCACCATAAAGAATGCACATATGAATCATGTTTTCATTACTTGATGCATTTTAAACTCATATGTGCATACTTTATGAAAATCTCCACTTTTTATCATATTTTGTGAAATCTCAATTGGTTGTCATCAATCACCAAAAAGGGGGAGATTGAAAGTGGATCTAGAAATCCCTTATGGGTTTTGGATGATTTATGACAAGAAAATGAGATCATAACTACTTTGTTGAGATGAGCACAGGTTTTAAGTTGAAAATAAGAAAAGTGCCAAAAAGAAGGGAGAATGATGAGCAATGTGGAGTAGAGCTCAAGGAACAAGAGTAGTAGATCATTGTGTGTGGAGTGTGTTAAGGAAACACACCCCGAGAGCTCAAACTCAAATAAACACACACATTGCACAAATTTATACAGGACCGGACTAGTCTGACTGACACTGGACTAGTCCGATATCTCTCTCTGCACAAGACCAGACAAGTCCGATATCACCACGGACTAGTCCGATATCTCTCTGACTAGAATCGGACTAGTCCTCCCCAGTGCGGACTAGTCCTCAAAGCACTTCACAAGTTGTACAAAATCGGACAAGTCCGGTCACACAACGGACTAGTCCGATATCATTCTGATCTAAATCGGACAAGTCCGATATTGATACAGACTAGTCCGAAAACCCTCTGACCTAAATCGGGCAAGTCCTCCAAGTGCGGACTTGTCACCCAATTCACTTAGAGTTCACTGATCCGGACAAGTCCGATGACTATCGGACTAGTCCGAAGATTTCCAGAAGCGAAATCAGACAAGTCTGCACCTAGCCGGACTAGTCCGATATTTTGGGACACTTAGGGTTTGCTACACACAGCACACCGAACTAGTCCGGTGTCCACCACGGACTTGTCCGATCTTTCTAAACCCTAACGATCACTTTTAGAAACTCCATATAAATAGAGGTGCACGGCCCAACTTTAATCACTCTCGACCACTTGCGCCATCACACCTCCAAAGAGCCTCAAAAACACATCTCTCCACGAAATCAAAAGCCAAAAAGATCAATACCTTGAGGATACACTTTGGATCATTGGAGAAACACGATTCATCACTCTTAGGCCCTTGGTTTGATTCCCTAACACACTCCTGTGATTTTCATTGTAATCTTTTGAGAGTGTTCTTGGTTGAGTTGTCATTGTAATCTAGGGGAGCCCTCAATGTGTGAGAAGGCCCCTTGAATTTGGTTATTCACCCTTTGTGATAAGAGAAGAGGATTGGCCTACGTGGCGATCCGACGAGGGTAGGATTGGAGAAGACCCGGTCCTATTGTGGACTCCTCAACGTGGATGTAGGTTGCCTCTGTGGGAACCGAACCACATGATAAATTGCTTGTGTTCTTACTTAGTGTTCATCATTCTTATTCTTCATATCATCTAGGGTTTAAATCAATCTTACTCACTTTACGTTGAAACATCAAACATAAGATTGACTTGTTGTATACTCTAGCTCATAATCTTGCAACACCTCAATTACAAGTATATTTCTGCTGTATACACCCTAGAATCAAATTAATCGATCAAACTTGATTAACCTAGTCGGTACACACCGGACTAGTCCGCACTTTACCGGACTAGTCCGATATCTTGAGTTTTGATCTGGTTGTTAAGTGTTGCAGGTTCCGATAAATTTCAAAAAGGCCTATTCACCCCCCCCCCCCCTCTAGGCCACATTCAGTCATCACCGCCCTTGTCGTCCCCCTCATATCCACCCTCAGAAGAGGACCGCCCAAAGACCGCCGCCATCGTACGGTCTCTTGTGCCTAAACTTGAGTTGTGTTCTTCTTTGTGTTCATCGTTTTTATTCTTCATATCATCTAGGGTTTAAATCAATCTTACTCACTTTATATTGAATCTCAAACATAAGATTGACTTGTTGTATACTCTAGCTCATAATTTTGCAACACCTCAATTACAAGTATATTTCCGCTGCATACACCCTAGAATCAAATTAATCGATCAAACTTGATTAACCTAGTCGGTACACACCGGACTAGTCCGCACTTTACCGGACTAGTCCGATATCTCGAGTTTTGATCTGGTTGTTAAGTGTTGCAGGTTCCGATAAATTTCAAAAAGATCGAAGAGCACATTAGAAGCTACCAGAGGGGAGGTGAATGGTAGATTCAAAAATCTTACGCAGCGGAAACAATTTAAATCCTAACCCCTTCGGCAGAAAACAATCTGTTAAAGAAATCATTTGTGAAACTAATCTAAACGTGTTTCATCGTGACAAGAGTGATAGACATCAGAGAGAATCATGTCATAAAGAAAACACAAGAAGAATCACTCGAATCCGTCGAGAGAAACTCATGTTATGATCGATAGATCGAACAATGAACAATCTGTTCTACCGAGTAGAAAACAGTTTTGTAATTCTGCAAAGAAACTCGTGTAGATACTAAAACACAAATCCAACGACTGTGAAATTTTCACAGATGATAGAATAACAAGTTGTGAAGACAACACAAAAGGAATCACGTCGATTGGATATGTAAAACTCGAGTTATGATAAAACCAACAATGAAAGGTAGTACTGAACAGACAACTCGACGAGTAAAACTTGTCTGGAACAAGTTGGACGAACAAGGCACAAAAAGTTCCTTTCAACCACGAACTTTATTCGATAGAGAACAATAGGTACAGCCCAAAAGTCGTCGTGCAACACCTCTGTTTTTTTACGAGTCTTGGCCTTCCCTTGCTTTATAACCAGCCCGCATGCCAACTCAATTCAGATTCGAATTATGATCCTACCCTGATCACGAATCCCATCTAACCATAACTGCTCAAGATTTTCCTATACGCAGATAGAAACAATCTTGAGACTTCCTAAAAAACTCGGAACACATCCCATATTCTAAAACACAACTCAACTTTCGTGCAGCACACGAAATCTACCATAACCAACTCGATATTTCCATACCGAGTCATAACCGACTCAGCCAGCAGCCGAAGTCTTCATCCAGTATGATCCGATCCTTCCAATCAGATCTTCCTTCCATAATCCGTCTCTAGAACCATGTTGCCACGTCATGCACCGCATGCATACGTGCGAACCCCTTCCTTCGACCTTCATATGCATTGCCCTTGATTCAATCACCCTGCACGATCTCCTAGCCCGCTCAACCACAATTCCTCTTGAACTTGGTTGTTGGAACCTCATCTCCTACCTGAGACTAGTCCAAGGGATCCTGTCACCAGCCATGACTTAAACTCAAGCAACACCTGCACATGAATAAACAAGCAATCCATACGAGCCCAAGTGCGCGACTTAACTCACGTCAGTTCCGAACACAACACCTTATGTGATCACCCCACATAAGCATGTTGCAAAAACACAATAGAAACGATATCAACCATATCAACCAAAACGCACCAAAAGCCTAGCAAATGAATACTAAGAAATCTTCACAGAGATGTAAATCAAGTACGAAACGTTGCATATGAAAAGCAGAGACATTGCGGTCAAGTTCCGGACCTTGTGAGAGCAAACCGGAGCTTTAGTCAAAGCTTACCAAAACTAGTATAACCAAGCTCCCGCCGGAGCTTACAAAACTAGCAGAACCTAGCGCCGGAGCTTACAAAACTAGCAGAACTAGTCAACCCAAAACCGGAGCTAGACAAAGTAAGTTGAAGCTTAGCAAAAACATGCCGGGGCTATCAAAAACATGCCGGAGCTATCAAAAACATGCCAGAGCTAATGACAAAGCTCACGATAGCTAATCAAAACTAGTCGGATCTTGCCAACAAGTCGGACCTAGCATCAAACATAACCGGAGCTACCCAAAACAAGTCGGA
The DNA here is from genome assembly GCA_036927565.1 of Tuctoria greenei. NCBI lineage: Eukaryota > Viridiplantae > Streptophyta > Magnoliopsida > Poales > Poaceae > Tuctoria > Tuctoria greenei. The sequence goes on from JAYESD010000004.1 coordinate 31,904,874, forward strand.
CCTATCGTCGGACCTTGCTGTAGCTCGGAGGTAGAGTTGGATCTAGATAAAAAGGTGTTTTGGCAATATTTCAGAACTTTTATCATCAAAGCCAATGTATTCACTACAAGCCAATGTATTCAGCACACATAGGTCTCACGATCCCCCCTTGATGAATGCATTGACAACACCATTTAAAATCCAAACATTTGCTTATGCACATTTAAAATTCTCCCCCTTTGTTGTCAATGATCTCTCCCCATGCACATATTATCTCTCTCCCTTTCATTTATACTTCTCTCTCTGAGAAAAATCAGCCAATGTGTGATTAATTTCTCCCCCTTTGACAATGTATTCAACAAGTCATGAGTATCTAAACAAATTATATCTCCCCCTTTAGTTGTTATGAGCATATTATAACATATACATATAAACAAAGCTCATCCAAGTCATGCTATCAAGTAACTTACACTATCACATCAATGAGATACATAAAGTAGTGTAAGCCACGCTAGAGATCAAATGTAATTTTCAATTTAAGCAAGTCATGATCTCACAAACTTAACTAGTTCAAAACCTGAAAGCATGACACTAGTTGCTGCATTTTATTATTTTTCAAAGCATAAATTTAGATCATTATGATATTTGCAAGAGATTATATGCGCATCTGCCTTATTCTAACTAACCAAGCCAAGCCTATGTCATTTGACAATCAGAAGCTTAAGGACATGGTTTTAGTCTTACACCACTTCTTCCAAGTTCATATCTAAGTGCAATGATAAGCCATATCAAAAGAAGAAGTGCAATGCATGCATATTCTCTTGAACTTTTATCAATTTATATTTGTTCATAAAAACTCAACATGTGAGTTGATTACTTTATTAATACTTAATAATTAAAAGCACTTGTGAACATGCAATAAGTTCAAAACAGCAAGAAAGTTCGATCATGACCAGATTTTAGTGTAAGTAATTATTCCAATTACTAGTCATGGCAAAAACTACAAAATGTATAACATGAGTAATGTAGTAAGAACTTTCAGCATATAAAAGGAATCACAAGTCATATATGTATGAAATACTATGCTCAAATTATTTTATTTCAGATTCACACATAGATTTCCCATGTTTTGAAAACTCCCCCTCAATTTAACCCATGAGGGTGCATAACCCCTATTTCACTACGAATATAACAAAAACGAGTGAAATCCAAAGGTTTGTAAAAATGTCAGCCAATTGTTGTTCAGTATCTACATGGTGAAGCACAATGTTTCCTTTTTCAACATTATCACGGAGAAAGTGATACCTAATGTCAATGTGCTTTGTTCTCGTATGTTGCACGGGGTTTTTAGCAATGCAAATAGCACTAGTGTTATCACAAAACAATGGAACACTATCTAGATTAACCCCATAGTCCTTAAGTGTTTGAACAATTCAAAGAATTTGTGAACAAGCACTAGCAGCAGCTACATATTCAGATTCGGCTGTGGATTGTGCAACTGAGCTTTGTTTTCTAGAGGACCAAGCAACAAGTGAATTACCAAGAAAATGACAAGCACCAGAGGTACTTTTCCTATCAATCCTACAACCTCCAAAATCAGCATCGGAAAAAGCTTTCAAAGTCACGGTTGAGGAAGAAGAAAGAAAAATGCCAAATTCTTGAGTTCCATGTAAGTACCTGAGAATCCTTTTGACGGCTTGACGATGTGAAACACGTGGGGAAGCTTGAAACCGTGCACAAAGACATACGCTGAATTGTATGTCCGGTCTTGATGCCGTGAGGTACAAAAGTGATCCGATCATGCTTCTATATTCTTTTTGATCCACGGATTCACCATCTTCATCAAGTTCAAGTGTTGTTGCTATTCCCATTGGTGTCCGAAGAGGCTTGCTTTTGTCCATGTTGAAGCGCCTTAGGAGGTCTTTGGTATACTTCGTTTGATGCACAAAGGTACCCTCCTTGGTTTGCTTGATTTGCAGCCCCAAAAAGTAAGTGAGTTCACCCATCATACTCATTTCAAATTCGGAACTCATCATTGCTGAAAACTTGGACACAAGATCATGAGAGACACAACCAAAGATAATATCATCCACATACACTTGAACGAATAATGAGTCATTGCCATGCTTAAGCACAAAAAGAGTTTTATCAACCTTTCCCATGGTAAACCCCTTTTCAAGTAAGAATGTTTTTAACCTATCATACCATGCTCTAGGGGCTTGTTTGAGACCGTATAAGGCTTTGGACAGTTTGTAAACATGATTAGGAAAATCTGGATTTTCAAAACCTGGTGGTTGTTTGACATAAACCTCCTCATCTATGTAGCCATTAAGAAAAGCACTTTTAACATCCATTTGATATAGCTTAAAACCTTTAGATGCTGCAAAAGCTAACAAAATTCTTATGGCTTCTAATCTAGTGACAGGAGCAAAAGTTTCATCAAAATCTAGACCTTCAACTTGAGTGAAACCTTGAGCAACCAACCTAGCCTTATTCCTAATCAGAACCCCATCCTCACTTTGTTTATTTTTAAACACCCATTTAGTTCCAATTGAAGTGTAACCTTGAGGTGGAGGTACTAGTTTCCAAACATTATTTCTTTCAAAATTTTCTAACTCTTCTTGCATGGCAATATTCCAAGATTCATTTGTGAGTGCGTGTGAAATTTTCACAGATGATAGAAGAACAAGTTTTGAAGACAACACAAAAAGAATCATGTCGATTGGATATGTAAAACTCCAGTTATGATAAAACCACCGATGAAAGGTAGTACTGAACACACAACTCGACGAGTAAAACTTGTCTGGAACAAGTCGGACGAACAAGGCACAAAAGTTTCCTTTCAACCACGAACTTTATTCGATAGAGAACAATAGGAACAGCCCAAAAGTCGTCGTGCAACACCTCTGTTTTTTTACGAGTCTTGCCCTTCCCTTGCTTTATAACCAGCCTGCAGGCCAACTCAACTCAGATCCGGATTCTGATCCTACCCTGATCACGAATCCCATCAAACCATAACTGCTCAAGATTTTCCTATACGCAGATAGAAACAATCTCGAGACTTCCTAAAAAACTCGGAACACATCCCGTATTCGAATACACAACTCAACTTTTGTGCAGCACACAAAATCTACCATAACCAACTCGATATTTCCATACCGAGCCATAACCGACTCAGCCAGCAGCCGAAGTCTTCATCCAAAACTAGCAGAACTAGTCAACCCAAAATTGGAGCTAGACAAAGTAAGTTGAAGATTATAAAAAACATGCCAGAGCTATCAAAAACATGCCGGAGTTATCAAAAACATACCGGAGCTAAAGACAAAGCTCACGGTAGCTAATCAAAACTAGTCGGATCTTGCCAACAAGTCGGACCTAGCATCAAACATAACCGGAGCTACCCAAAACATGTCGGACCTATCGTCAGACCTTGCTGTAGCTCGGAGCTAGAGTTGGATCTAGATAAAAAGGTGTTTTGGCAGTATTTCAGAACTTTTATCATCAAAGCCAATGTATTCACTACAAGCCAATGTATTCAGCACACATAGGTCTCACACATATCATCTAGGGTTTAAATCAATCTTACTCACTTTACGTTGAAACATCAAACATAAGATTGACTTGTTGTATACTCTAGCTCATAATCTTGCAACACCTCAATTACAAGTATATTTCCGCTGTATACACCCTAGAATCAAATTAATCATTCAAACTTGATTAACCTAGTCAGTACACACTGGACTAGTCCGCACTTTACCGGACTAGTCTGATATCTCGAGTTTTGATCTGGTTGTTAAGTGTTGCAGGTTCCGAAAAATTTCAAAAAGGCCTATTCACCCCCCTCTAGGCCACATTCAGTCATCGCCGCCCTTGTCGTCCCCCTCATCTCCACCCTCAGAAGAGAACCGCCCAAAGACCACCGCCATCGTACGGTCTCTCGTGCCTAAACTTGAGTCTCCTCCCTGCTCTGACGGCTGCCTCATAGTATATGTCTCCTCCCCGTGCAACTCCAGTGCCAGACTCGGCTCTGGCTCTCGTGCGGGCTCTGGCTCTGCCTGCTCTGCGACACATCACATGAGCTGCTTCTGCCTATCCACACTTGCGCTTGTACCCTGCAAATGAAAATAGACATGTAACAAATATTAGATAGTTAATTATAATACTATAATGTATTTAAAAATAAACAAGAACCTGAAACAAGTCTGTGTGGTCTGAACTACTACTGGGTGAGACGTGGAAGACGAATCACTGCGCTTTTTCATGCCAAGTTTGATATGCTTGAACATCTGCATAAATTTTAAAATAATGATTAGTTACAAAAGCAAATGATAAAGACTAAAAGTTATTCAAAATCTCACAAAATGCATACAATAAGAATCAAAATCTAACAGAATGCATACAATAAGAATCAAAAATCATCAGCATGAGAATCTGCTTCTGCCACACGTGTTTGAAGATGTTCACGTATCACTTGTATGTTTCCACGAAATGCCAATGTGTTCTTCAGACATTAACTCAAGGGTACCACTAGCTATCTTCGCTAGTCCTGTCCCACAAGATATCCTAAAATCTTCAACTTACTTGACTTCATATTGATAGACACCACATCATCATCTTTCTGATTCTCTATGTATCCATCATAACGACGATGGTCCACTTCAGGATTAACTTTGTATACAATCCACCAATTTTTGAAACTATGATGAGGATAATTTAAATAGTACACTTGTTCCACTTGATGGGCAAGTACAACATTATTGTTATGAGTTGTGTACCATGAGTTGTGGTTGACCTCCACCATTCCAAAATCATCAACTTGCATGCCCGATGTTGGATCAAACCAGTGACGGTCGAAAATCACAAGTTTCAATTTTTTGAGATTGCCAAATGTGTACTCAATTATTTTTTGAAGAACACCATAGTAAGAATTGACTTCTCCACTACCCTCCGCTTCCATTATCATTACTCCACTGTTTGATGTCACCGTAAGTGGGCGGCTTGCTTCTATACTTGCCGTATGAAAAAAAATATCTATTGATATCGTGTTGGTTAAATTCTCCAGCTTTTAATTGACCATACAAAATCTATCGCACGCCATCTGAGATGTTGCGATCTTGCATATACTATATAAATAGACAAAGTTAGCATCTTACGATAAGCATGTGAACTATGATTGAAGAAAAAAGACAGATAGAAACATTACATGTTCATGAAACCATGCCATGGAGCTTGGCCCAACATTTATGCCATCCTAACGCAGCTTATTCAATTGACTTTGTGTGGTCTTTGAGAAGATGTCCAATACAGCTTGTCAAATATTTCAAAATATGGTAACACTTCCTCCATGTTAAAAAACATGTAAAGCATGGTGTAGTTCCTCTCTTGCTCCGAAATAGAAGTGGCAGCTCCAACACCTTTACCCTTCCAATAAAAAATCTGAAGCTCGGTCATATGTTGCTCTTCTACATCATGATATCATATCTTAGATGCATTCACATTGTTGGCACGTGAGAAATATTTGCTCAAAAAATTTGTAATCTCTTCAGCTACAAATGCCTCTACAATACACCCCTCAACTCTTACCTTGTTACGCATTATAGCTCTAAGTTTTTCAATTCTCTTTGTTGACTATACATCCACCTGAACTGTGCAGGACCCGCTACCAACACTTCAAAAGTTAAATGCACCAATAAATGTTGCATAACATTCAAAATCCAGGTGGAAAGACTTTTTCCATCTTACATACAAGCACACGATTTATTTCTCCCACTGTCGCATCATCTTCTTCGACACTTTCTTAGCACATATATGCCTATAAAAGTAGCTAAGTGAAAGAAATATCTTCCACAAATCAGGTTTGAAGTAGCCAAGAAATATTACGGGCACAAGTCTCTCCATCATAATACGGTAATCATGACTCTTCAGCCCATTCAGTTAACGGGTACTAAGGTTAACACATCGTTTTATGTTAGCTGCATAGCGGTCTGGAAACTTCAATGTTTTCAACCAAGTAAGTATTTGCCTCCTTTCTTCTGGCTTGACACGGTAAGGAGCTCGTGGCCTACTTTCATTTCCACTTGTCTTAGTTATAATCTCAAGCCCAGGACGATCATAAATATCAGCTAAGTTTTTCCTTTCACTCATATTATCTTTGGTTTGACCGGTGAAATCAAAACACATGCTTATGATGCTTTCAGCCACATTATGCTTCTGGTGCATCAAATCTATGTTGTGCAGTAAAAGCATCGCCATTGCATATGGTCGCTCCCAAAGAAAAGAAATATGAGTACAATTATGTTTTGTACCATACCCTTCGAAACCACCTTCTGGGGACTCTTTTAACCTCCCATGTCATGCCATTTTTTTTCACTTGTCAATCGACGAGGCAGTCCTTTTGTAAACGTTCTGCCTTTCTGGAATGATTGTGTATCGCTCCTGAAAGGATGGTTTAAAGGAAGGAATCGTTGCTGATAATCAAAGAAGCTGACTTTTTCAATACTTTAACGTGATGGCATCGAGGTTAGACATACATATGGGGCAACACAATTGTCAGCCCAAATGCCATATGCCAAAAAATCATAGATCGACCATACATACGCGACACGTAAGGTAAATTCACATTTAAGATGATTGGCATATGCCTTTACACCATACCATAGCTCTTTTAGCTCTTCAATCGACGGCTACATAAACACATTGATTTTCTTCACATAATGTTTAGGGCCAGGAATTATAGCCATGAGAAATATGTATCCTTCTGTCATGCACATTTTGGGAGGAAGATTGTATGGCATGATTAATACATGCCAACAAGAGTATAGGCTGCTACTGGTGCTGAAAGGAGTGAAATCGTCTGTTGACAACCCAAAACGAACATTTTTGGGATCTCTTGCAAACTCCAGATCAAAACAGTCTAGAGCATGCCAAGCCGCACAATCAGAAGGATGCGTCATAATATCTTTGTCATCGCTCTCACGTATCCCTTCAGAATGCCACCTCATCTACTTCGCTTTTTCTTGGGACGGGAACAACCATTTTAGCCTTTATGTGATTGGCATGTACCGGAGCTATTTGATCGGTAATTTTGTAGTTATTTCCTCTCCATCATCGTTCAGAACCTTCACATAGCTAGATGCATTGCAATGCATACAATGAGTATCATTCTTATGTTCCTTCCGAAACAGCATGCAATTATTATTGCATGCATCAATCTTCTCGTAGTTCATGCCCAGACTGGTCAAAAGCTTCTTAGATTGGTATATGTCTGTCGGCATCTTATGATTTGATGGACAGAGATCACTAATCAGCTTCAAGATACCATTTTAGCAATTGTTTGCGAAATTGAACTTGGACTTTATTGCTATAAGTCATGTCATCGCCTGCAGAGTGGTCACATCAGTGCTCTCATGCACTTTTTCATCTGAGGCAACAAGAAGGTTGTAGAACTTCTGCACCTCCTCCGGCGTTGACCACTCTTTGTACTCTCTACCAACATCCACTAACATCTCATCCAACTGATCATCATCTTCATTTGTGTCCGACTGACTATCATGAACCATCTCCCCATGCTCGTGCTACACTTGGTAGTTGGGCATAAAACCGTGCTTGCAAAGGTGCATTTCAATTTCATCCTTATATATATGTCGACGATTCCGACTTTTGAATGCTACACGGACACTTCGAAAGATGAGCACTAATAGAAAAGTCTTGATTAATGAAAACATGAAAGTGCATCTAGGAATCCCTTGTGGGTTTTCGTTGATTTATGACAAGCAAATGAGATCCTAACCACATTGTTGAGATGAGCATAGGTTCTAATGAAAGAATGGACAAAGCGCCAAAAAGAAAGGAGAATGAGGAGTAATGCAGAGAAGAGCTCAAGAACCAAGTGTAGTAGATCATTGTGTATGGAGTGTGTTAAGGAAACACACCCCAAGAGCTCAAGCACAAATAATCTCACACATTGCACAAAGTTATACAGGACCGGACTAGTTCGACTGACCCCGGACTAGTCCTATATCTTTCTGTACCAGATCTGACAAGTCCTCACAATGCGGACTTGTCCACACAATCCAATTTTCACTGACCGGACTAGTCCGATATCACCACAGACTAGTCCGATATCTCTCTTACTTGAATCAGACTAGTCCTCCCCAGTGCGGACTAGTCCCCCAAACACTTCACAAGTTGCACGAAATCGGACAAGTCCGATAACACAACAGACTAGTACGATATCTTTCTGATGTCAATCGGACAAGTCCAATGTTAGCACGGACTAGTCCAAAATCCCTCTGACCTAAATCGGACAAGTCCTCCAAGTGCGGACTTGTTCCCCAAATTCACTAAGGGATTCACCTATCCGGACAAGTCCGATATTCCTCGGACTAGTCCGAAGATTTCCAGAACCAAATCGGACTAGTCCGCTTTCCCTTCGGACTAGTTCGATATTTCTTGACACTTAGGGTTTCCCACACGCAGCACAACGGACTAGTCCGGTGTCCACCACGGACTAGTCCGATCTTTCTAAACCCTAACGATAACTTTTGGGAACCCCATATAAATAGGTGTGCACGGCCCAACTTTCACCTCTCTCAAAACCTTGCACCGTCACACCCTCCAAGAGCCTAGAAAAATCATCTCTCCATACAATACAACGCAAGAAAGCTTAATCCTTTGAGGATACACTTTGGATCCAAGGAGAGACACGGATCTTCACTCATTGAGCTCTTGGTTTGATTCTCTAACACACTCCTATGGTTTTCATTGTAATCTTAAGAGTGTGTTCTTGGTGGTGTTCATCTTTTAATCTTGGGGAGCCCTCAACTTGTGAGAAGGCCCCTTGAATTCGGTTATTTGTTCTTTGTGATTAGTGAAAGGGATTGGCCTCCGTGGCAATCCGACGAGGGTAGGGTTGGAGAAGACCAGGTCCTTTCGTGGACTCCTCAACGTGGTTGTAGGTTGCCTCTGTGGGAACCGAACCACGGGATAAAGATCTTGTGTTCTTACTTTGCGCACATTGTTCTTACTCTTCATATCTATCTAGGGTTTCAATCAATCTTGTTTACATTACGTTGAAACATTGAATATAAGATTAACTTGTGCTACATCCTAGTTCATAGAAGTGTGACACTCCAATTACAAGTACATTTCCCCTGCATATAGTCTAGGATCGAGATAATCGATCAAACTTGATCAATCTAGTCCGCACTCTACCGGACTAGTCCAATATCTCGGAGTTTGATCAGTTTGTTAAGTGTTGCAGGTTCCGACTAAAACTAAAAAATGCCTATTCACCCCCCACTCTAGGCCACATTCAATTGGTATCAGAGCAGGTTTTTCGAAAGGAGACTAATCGCTCGAAGAGAACATGTCGGACATGAAGGACGTACACAAGAGCATCAACCAAGAGAAGGTAGAAGAAGAAAAGAACCAAAAATTGTAGAGGCTCCTCGAGGCCATTCAAGACTTCGAGGATGACGATGAGGAGACGCTAGAACTCAAGGCGCTCCTAAGGAAGAAAACCCTCTCCAAGGGAAAAGTGAAGATCGAAGACAAAAAGAAGAAGAAGGGGAGTAGTCACACCGACTACTCCCGATATCCTTTCAACTACGATCGTCTTAATTCTAGCAATAATCACTACCTATCTATTCCACTTGGAAAAGCACCACACTTTGATGGCAATGACTACTCAATGTGGAGGCAGAACATGAAAATGCACTTGATTTCTCTCAATCCAAGTTCGTGGCATATTGTATGTACAGAAATAGATATCCTGGATGACGATGAAGAGCTCACGCCTATCCAAGAGCAAGAAATCCATCGAAATGCCCAAGCTGCAACAGTCATCACCTCATCACATAGTCGGGACGAGTTCACCAAGGTGGATGGACTCGAGATTGCAAAGGAGATATGGGACACATTGCAAACTGCACATGAAGGCGATCGTCATGTGCGAGAGGCGAAGATCGAAATGATCGAAGGCAAATTGGGGAGATTCGCCATTGAAGAAGACGAGTCACCGCAAGACATGTACAACCGCTTAAAGACGCTCATCAACAAGGTTCGAGCATACGGAAGCAAGAAATGGAATGATCATGAGGAGGTGAAGCTCATTCTTAGAGCTTTCATGCCTCACAATGTCACCTTGTGCTCGAGGATTAGAGAAAGTCTTGGGTACAAGAAAATGACCCCAGATGAGTTGCTTGGGAAAATCATCAACTTTAAGATGATGGAAAAGCAGGCGAAGCATGTCAAGGAGATTGCCGAGCTCACCTCGGCAAAGAAGAAAGGGGTCGCTTTGAAGTCTACTTGCAAGCCCTTGTCTAAAGAAGCTCGAGAAACTCAATAAGAAGAGGATAACGATGATGAGAGCAGCGACATCGACGAAGAGGACATGATCCTCTTCATGAAGAGATTTAAGAAGATGATGAAGAAAAGACAAGGGGGGGGGGGGGATCAAGTGAAGGAAAATACAAAGAGAAGCCAAGACCAAAGATGAGGCGGGCGTGCTATAACTATAGTGAATATGACCACTTTATAGTTGATTGCCCGTATGAAGAAAATAAGAAGAAAACAAAGGAAACAAAGCCTCATCCCAAGAAATTCTTCAAGAAAAAGAAGCAAGCTGGACAAGCACATCTAGGAAAGGAGTGGGACTCAAATGATGAGTCCTCATCCGAAGACGAAGAGGAGATGGCTAGCATAGCCATCGAGAAGACATCCAAGAAGTCTACCCTCTTCCCAACTCTAGGCGCATGGAAGGACAACAACACATGCCTCATGGCAAAGGAAGGTAAACAAAAGGTAACAACTAAATCTTCTTCCTTGCATTTCTATTCTAGTGATAGTGAAATTGCTAGTGATAATGAAGATATGCTCATTGGCTTAGATAAGAAAACAGCTGCGAAAATGAAATTTCTACTTGATCAGCTTGTTGAGAAGGAGAAGTTGATAAACCGTCAAGAAGATATGATTATCTCCCAAAAGGAGGAATATCTTGAACTTAACAAGCTTCTTGAACTTGAAAAGGCGCGAAGCAAGTCACTAGAGCTTGAGTTAGCTTCAAGCAAGGAAGCTTGCTTGGAGTTAAGCGACTCAAATGCTACAATCAAGGACAAACTTCCTAAACTAATCAAGGTTAACAAGATCATTGAGGTACAAGTTGAGTCACTTAAGCAAAGTGACCCTTCATCCTCTTCAAGCTCACCTTCTCAACCCCTTAAAACTGAAATTGCTTCTACTTGTGCATGTGGTAAAGTTGACACTAGCTTGAAAGACAAGTCAACATCTACCAAGGATAAGCATCCTGCCTAAAGTGGAATATTTGACAAGGAGAAGGTCAAATATGCACGTAGTGCATACTTGGCCACAAGACCTCCTAATGTCAAATATGGCATTGGGTATTCCTATGGTGGAAAGCAAAATGCTAGAATCCATAAGAATAACAAGGAGAGCATTGTCTTTGTGATGGGAAATTCCTCTCAAGCTAGGAAGTCCAACAAAATCAAGACACAGGAACACCGGACTAGTCTGGCTTCGGCACGAACAAGTCCAGACCTCCGGACAAATCTAGAGACCCAGACTAGTTCTATTTATAAACAACAATAGTTGCTATTTAGAACCTTTGATGCATCTTATGTTTTAATGAGAAGTAATTTTGGTAAAATTTATGCTCATTATGTTGGGCCACACCATGGGAACACCAAATCTCATGTGTGGGTGCCCAAATCTCTTGTAACTAACCTCCAAGGACCCAAGCAAGCTTGGGTACCTAAAACCAAGGCTTGATTTGTCTTTGTAGGCCTATTACTTCGGTGGATCTAAATGGGTGCTAGACAGTGGTTGCACCAACCATATGACCGGAGAAAGAAGGATGTTCGTTGAGTATGAAGAAAATGAGGATCCAAGCGAGGGCATCTATTTTGGAGACAATAGTCAAGGAAAGGTGCTCGGTACCGAAGGGGTGATGGTTCCGTTGCATTCAAGGGTATCTTAAAGGGAAAGCTTTACCTTGTTGACTTCAACAAAGATAAAGCTGAACTTGACACATGCTTGATTGCAAAAACCAACATGGGTTGGTTGTGGCATAGACGGCTAGCACATATTGGTATGAGGAATCTTCAAAAACTCCTCAAGGGCGATCACATCCGAGGTTTGAAGTATGTTGTTTTTTAGAAAGACAGGCCTTGTAGTGCGTGACAAGCCGGGAAGCAAGTTGGAGCACCTCATCCCGCGAAGAATGTCATGACTACAACAACACCGCTCGAGCTACTTCACATGGATCTTTTCGGTTTAAGTGCTTACATAAGCATCAGCGGTAACAAATATGGTTTAGTGATTGTTGATGACTTTTTGCGCTTCACTTGGATTTTCTTTTTGCATGATAAGACAGAAACTCAAGGAACCTTGAAGAAGTTTTTCAAGCGTGCTCAAAATGAGTTTTCATTGACGATCAAGAACATTCAAAGCGACAACAGAACTGAGTTCAAGAACATCCAAGTTGAGGAGTACCTAGACGAAGAAGGCATAAAGCATGAGTTTTCAGCACCTTACTCTCCTCAACAAAACGGAGTTGCCGAAAGGAAGAACCGAACCCTCATAGAGATGGCGAGAACAATGCTTGATGAGTACAAGACCTCGGATCGATTTTGGGTGGAAGCGGTTAACACCGCTTGCCACGCCATAAATCGACTTTATCTTCATCAACTACTCAAGAAGACATCCTATGAGCTACTCACCGGTAACAAGCCAAATATTTCTTATTTTCGAGTTTTCGGTTCTAAATATTATATTTTGAACAAGAATTCTAGGACTTCAAAGTTCGCTTCGAAGTCCGATGAAGGTTTCTAGCTTGGTTATGGTTCGAACTCCTACGCCTATCGTGTCTTCAACAAGACCTTCGGACTTGTTGAAGTAGCACGTGACGTAGTGTTTGATGAAACTAACGACTCCCAAAAGGAGCAAGTTGATCCATGTGTGCTAGATAGAGAAGAAGCTCCTTGTCAAGCATTGAGAAGAATGGCATTGGGCGATGTTCGACCATAAGAGCCACCTCTACTTGTACATGAGGAAGATGAACCGCAAGTGGAGGCCAATGATCAAGGGGGAGCTTCCGCACAAGATCAACCTCAAGAAAACGAAGATAATCAACAAGTCAACAAGAGCAACCATCTAGGGGGAGAAGAAGAAGATCATAAAGATACAAGATCACAAGTGCCACACCGAAGAGTACACCAATGCGTCCAAAGGGATCACCCAATCGACAACATCATCGGTGACATCCAAAAGGGAGTAACTACTAGATCTCGCATAGCTAATTTTTGTGAGCATTATTCGTTTGTATCCTTTTTGGAACCGCGCAGGGTTGAGGATGCATTGAAGGATTCGGATTGGGTAGTGGCCATGCAAGAAGAACTCAACAACTTCAAATGGAATGAGGTGTGGGAACTAGTCGAAAGACCCAAGTTCAACGTCGTCGGCACCAAATGGGTCTTCTGCAACAAACAAGACGAACACGAGGTGGTGACAAGGAACAAAGCACGACTTGTTGCCAAAGGATATTCACAAGTCGAAGGATTGGATTTCGATGAAACCTTTGCTCCTGTAGCTAGACTTGAGTCTATAGAATATTACTTGCATATGCTACTCACCATGATTTCAATCTCTATCAAATGGATGTGAAAAGCGCCTTCCTCAACGGATCAATCAAGGAGGAGGTGTATGTGGAGCAACCCCTTGGATTTGAAGATGAAGAGTTCCCCGACCACGTCTTTAAATTGCGTAAGGCTCTATACAGCCTCAAACAAGCTCCTAGAGCTTGGTATGAGTGTCTTAGAGATTTCTTAATTGAAAATGGTTTTAAGATCGGTAAAGTAGATTATACATTGTTTACAAAGAACTTTGACAATGATCTCTTTATTTGTCAAATTTATGTTGATGATATTATCTTTGGTTCAACTAACAAATCTCTTTTTGAGGAATTTATTAAGATTATGACAGATAGGTTTGAGATGTCTATGATGGGAGAGCTAAAGTACTTCTTGGGATTCCCAGTGAGGCAACAAAAGGAAGGGACGTTCATAAGCCAAACTAAGTACACTCAAGACATACTCAAGAAGTTTGGAATGGACAAGGCGAAGCCTATAAAGACTCCCATGGCAACGAAGGGCCACTTGGATCTCAATGAAGATGGACCAAACATCGATCAAAAGGTATATCGCTCCATGATTGGATCTCTACTCTACTTATGTGCATCTAGGCCATATATATGTTGAGTGTATGTTTGTGTGCAAGGTTTCAAGCCAACCCAAAAGAGTGTCATTTGACAGCCGCAAAGAGAATCTTGCGGTATTTAGTTCATACACCCAACCTAGGCCTTTGGTATCCCAAAGGTTCCAAATTCAATCTCATTGGTTACTCCGATGCAGATTATGCCAGATGCAAAGTAGATAGAAAAAGTACCTCTGGTACATGCCAATTCCTAGGTAGATCTCTAGTTTCTTGGTCCTCCAAGAAACAAAACTCAGTTGCCTTATCCACGGCCGAAGCGAAGTATGTTGCAGTCGGGAGTTGTTGTGCTCAACTCCTTTGAATGCGAGAAACTCTTAGGGATTACGGTTACAACAGGAACCTTATTCTACTCCTTTGTGATAATGAGAGTGCTATTAAGATTGCCCATAATCCCGTTGAGCACTCTAGGACCAAACACATAGACAACCGACATCATTTTTTGAGAGACCATTCAATGAAAGGAGATATAGCCATTTCCCATGTCAATACCGAAAGGCAACTAGCCGATATATTTACCAAGCCACTAGATGAAAAAAGCTTTTGCGAGCTCTGAAATGAACTCAATATCCTTGATGCTCGGAATTTGGATTGAAAACTAGCATACCTGTATGAAATCTTCAAAATATATTGTTTGAGTTGCGAAAAAACATCTTTCTCAATTTTCTCCAATAACTATGTCAACTACTTGATCTTGGTGAATTATGATCATTACTTGATTGTTGAATGCTTACTGATCATATTCATCAATATTAATTAATTTGCTTTGCCTCCCTATTTTCTTAATAAGTACCTTAGAATATATACGAATGGGCTAAGCATTTCTTCTCTGATGACCACGGACTAGTCCGTGGTCGCCCGGACTAGTCCGCCCATGCATACTAGTCCGCAGAGTGACTATTAGTCCGGACTAGTCCGGCCGACCATGGACTAGTCCGATATAGGCTCTGGAAAAGTTCGGACTAGTCCGATCATTTTTGGACAAGTCTGATTTTTCATCTTCGTAACCCTAGCTGCCGCCAAACCCTAATCCTCTTCATCCTCACAACCTCACCTATGCTCTCTCTCCTCGCTCGAGCTCCCAAAGGCGATTTCCTTCATCCTCCATCAAAACGCTTCGTATTTTGGTGGAAAACGACCTCCATTGCTCAGGGATTGAAGACCACGGACTTGTCCGCACCTTCAACCCCCTCATTCTCAAGAATCGAGCAATTTCGGTAAATTTTCCACCCAAACCCTAGAAATTGCTATTTCCTTCGTTGTTGATCAAATGGCTTAGTTCCTTTCACCATACACATGCTTCCTAGATGTATTACATTGATATTGAGCTATTCTTGCATTGAGCAACACCATTGGACGTCTAGTTAGGGTTTAGGGTGATGAATACCGGACTAGTACGGTCCTTGTACGGACAAGACCGGTCACCCGGACTAGTCCGTACCTGTACACCGGACTAGTCCAATTTTTTTTGAACTCAACCCTAGTTACTCATTCCTCAATTCAACTCCTTGTCATCTATTCTCATTTATACCTTATGTAACCCATTCTCAAGACAATGTCGAGCACCAACGACGAAATCTCTGACTTCGAGGCCGAGATGGACTAAGAAGCCTTGCTTCGGTCCTTGACGGGCCAAGGCAAGAAGCGCCAAGAGCGCCCATCCGAGCTGGCTCCCTCTCCTCCCCAGGCTCGACGAAAAGTTCTCGCCAAGAAGCCTGCCTCCAAGGCTTCAGCTAGTAGTGGCCCTAGCTCGGCACTGCTCGCAAAGATAAGGGCAAGGGCAAAGGAATGGCATCGGGCCCAGTTGGCCCCCTAAAGATGACAGCTCCAAGGCAAGGGACCCGGGATCCCTCCGAGGAAAGGTTAAATGGCAAGGGAAGCGACACGGCTTCCAAATTTAGAAGTGTGGACTGCTACAGCTGGCCCAAGTAGGCCGCCGATGGAAGGTTCTGGAGCAACTTCCATGCGGACTTCTATAAGTATGTGTACCTGACAATGAAGACCCCAGTGGTGCGCAACCAATGGATAGATTGGACGCACTTTTAGAGGAAGGGTTGCTTGCCTTTTGTTGAGGTGGTCGAGGCAGTTGAGAGGCATGGATTGAAGGATTTGTTTGCCTTCCGGAATAATTGGAACGATGAGGTCATTGCTCAGTTCTATGCGACATGTCACTTTGCCAGCGATGAGGGAGAGCGGGTGACTTGGATGACTCATGGATCCAAGTACACCATTACCTATGACGAATTTGCAAGAATGCTACATCTTGATAGCTCCAGCAATGACAACTTGATCATTCACAACATTGGTGTCCTTGAGAAGGACAAGATGAAGTTTCTTTATGGCCCCCACTCAACTTTCAACCCACCTTCCACCAAGAACATGAAGCCTTTCTTCATGGTGCTCAACAGGGTCTTTAGGAAGACCATTGCCCTGAAGGATGGGGATGCTGGAAGTGTTTAGGGATATCTCAGGACCTTGATGAAGGTCATAAGCAAAGACAGAAAGATTGATGTCTTTGACTACATTTGGAACGACATGGTCAACATCTCTTGCACACCGAACAGATCCTGTGGCTATGCCCCCTACCTGATGTTTATGATTGAGAAGGTCACAAGCATCGAGTTCGTCAAGGATGTGGAGCACATCCCCTTGAGGCCCCAGAAGCCTCAACAAGCAAGTGTTCAAGCTGCTCCTTCTCCTGCATCCAGTGCAGAGGCTCCAGTGAGAGCTAGTGGAGATGTTAGGGCTGCTCCCGCCACTAGGGCCCCTCCTCAAAAGGGGTCACCAAGTGGCATCCTAAAGTACTTGGCAGCCATCTTCCAGTCTTGCGACAAGACCGAAGTAAAAGCTCACAAGCTAAACAAGGAAAGGAAAGCTGATATGCGATATGTCAAGGAGAATGTCAAAAACCTTTGCCAGAAGCTGGAGATCGAGCCCATTGGATCCCCAGTCATTTTTGAAGAATCTAATTCTGATTTCAATGAGCTCGGACCCTTGACTCTCTCCAAGCTTGCCTATTTTGGCATTGGGGGCTCGAGTGGAACCATTCCTCCTCCTCCTCCTCAGCTTGAGAATGAAGATGAAGACGATGAGAGGACCGGCAGGGAGGCTTGAAGACCTTAGGTCCCTCCTCTCCTTCTTTTTGGTGTCTTGATGCCAAAGGGGGAGAGATTGAGGGGGAGTCTTAGGCTTTAGCTGTAGGCTGCGAGGAGAGCTATCTTTTGTATCTTTTGTGTCTTTGTGGGTTGTAAGACTTATATCATGCTCTTTTGGTACTTTTGGTCTTGTGATGCATGTTATGAACTGCTTATGAAGATATTTAAGAAATCTGTGATTTTTGCTCTAAAAATGACATATATGCTTGTTGTTGATATATTGATGTCAATTATGTCATTCTCATCACGATTATCATTTATACATACTTAGTTTTGCATCCCACCATAAAGAGTGCACATATGACTTATATTTTCATTGCTTAATGTGTTTCAAACTCATATGTGCACACTTTATGAAAATCTCAACTTTTTATCATATTTTGTGAAATCTCAATTGGTTGTCATCAATCACCAAAAAGGGGGAGATTGAAAGTGCATCTAGGAAACCCTTGTGGGTTTTGGTTGATTTATGACAAGCAAATGAGATTCTAACCACATTGTTGAGATGGGCACAAGTTCTAATGAAAGAATGAACAAAGCGCCAAAAAAAGGAGAATGAGGAGTAATGCGGAAAAGACCTCAAGAACCAAGTGTAGTAGATCATTGTGTATGGAGTGTGTTAAGGAAACACACCCCAAGAGCTCAAGCACAAATAATCTAGCACATTTCACAAAGTTATACAGGACTGGACTAGTTCGACTGACCCCGAACTAGTCCAATATCTTTCTGTACCAGATGGGACAACTCCTCACAATGCGGACTTGTCCACACAGTCCAGTTTTCACTGACCGGACTAGTTCGATATCACCACGGACTAGTCTGATATCTCTCTGACTAGAATTGGACTAGTCCTCCCTAGTGCGGACTAGTCCCCCAAACACTTCACAAGTTGCACGAAATCGGACAAGTCTGATAACGCAACGGACCAGTCGATATATTTCTGATGTCAATCGGACAAGTCCGATGTTAGCACGGACTAGTCTGAAATCCCTCTGACCAAAATCGGACAAGTCCTCCAAGTGCGGACTTGTTCCCCAAATTCACTAAGGGATTCACCTATCCGGACAAGTCCGATATTCATCGGACTAGTCCGAAGATTTCCAAAACCAAATCGGACTAGTCCGCTTTCCCTTCGGACAAGTCCGATATTTCGGGACACTTGGGTTTCCTACACGCAGCACGTCGGACTAGTCCAGCGTCCACCACGGACTATTTAGGTCTTTCTAAACCCTAACAATAACTTTTGGGAACCCCATATAAATAGGTGTGCACGGCCCAACTTTCACCTCTCTTGAAACCCTGCGCCGTCACACCCTCCAAGAGCCTATAAAACTCATCTCTCCACGCAATAAAATGCAAGAAGTCTTAATCCTTTGAGGATACACTTTGGATCTAAGGAGAGACACGGTTCTTCACTCATTGAGCTCTTGGTTTGATTCCCTAACACACTCATGTGGTTTTCATTGTAATATTAATAGTGTGTTCTTGGTGGTGTTCATCTTGTAATCTTTGGGAGCCCTCAACTTGTGAGAAGGCCCCTTGAATTCAGTTATTTTCCCTTTGTGATTAGTGAAAAGGATTGGCCTCCGTGGCGATCCGACGAGGGTAGGGTTGGAGAAGACCTGGTCCTTTCATGGACTCCTCAACGTGGATGTAGGTTGCCTCTGTGGGAACCGAACCACGGTATAAAGAGCTTGTGTTCTTACTTTGCGCACATTGTTCTTACTCTTCATGTCTATCTATGGTTTCAATCAATCTTGTTTACATTATGTTGAAACATTGAATATAAGATTAAATTGTGCTACATCCTAGTTCATAGTAGTGTGACACTCCAATTACAAGTATATTTCCGCTGCATATTGTCTAGGATCGAGATAATCAATCAAACTTTACCAATCTAGTCCGCACGCACCGGACTAGTCCGCACTCTACCGGACTAGTTCGATATCTCGGGGTTTGATCAGTTTGTTAAGTGTTGCAGGTTCCGACTAAAACTCAAAAAGTCCTATTCACCCCCCTCTAGGCCACATTCAAAACTTCTGCGATACGAGCCCATGCTATAGTGTGCGCACCTGTGGAAATCCAACCATCATACATTGCTTATCGTCACTCATTTTTTAGCTTATACCTCCAAAGCAGACAATGTAAAAATTTTAATACATAATAAGCACAAACCATACAAACGTATATGAGATGTATCATTCTTTCATGGATGACGACACAGAGACTCACTACATTATCTAGTGAACATAACACATAAAGAATAACTGCAATTTCATAATAAGAGTCTAGGAAGAAAAGAATCAATCAATTATGCTTCCACCACATACTTTATCGTTTAACATACATATTTCAAACTAGCATATTCTAATTAAATTTATATACATACATGTTAATCTTCCAACAAACATAAATTAGAAATTCATTTTAACTCAACTTGACCGGTTTGCAACTAATAGCTAGAAATGTATGTTACAATACATTTCAAACATACATTTTACCTTAACTAATATCTAGAAATGTAACTAATAGCTAGAAATATACATTAGAAAATTCAACTAACACTATGTAAGAAACCCAAATAGGAGACAAAGATGGGCGACGTGCTCAAAGGCGACCATCTCTGATAAGGTTAAGCGAGACGAGCCCGCTTCAACGAGGTACTGACATGGTTCGGCTGAACATACAAGGAGACGCGTTAGAATAAAGCCCGTCTCAGTTAAATAGGTATCCGATACACGCCATCCTCTCTGACAAATGGGAGACGCGCATCAAACAAACCGTGTCTCCAATATGCGTAAGAAATGAGACGTACTCTACGCAAAGCGTGTCTCCTTTGTCTTCACTTACAGACTCTCGTCATTGAATGTTTACTTCATTCATTCATTCACAGTTGAACACATATAACACAGATGAACACACAAAATATTCATCATACAGATGAACAGAGATAATATTCATTAACAAATATATTATAAAACACAAGAAAAAGGTACAAGACACAAGAAAATAAAAATAACATCAACTAAAAAACAACAAAAGAAAACATAAATCCTACTCCTCCTCCTCTGGCAGCTTCGGCTGCACCGCCGGTTGCTCCGGCTGGTCCGGATCCGGCGGTGCAACCTCGCGACCGAGGTTCCTCGCCATCGCCGCCACCAGGATACGTCCCTCGGCCATCATCTCGAGCACCTCGGCCATCGTCTCGAGCAGCCTCTAGAACAGGTCGAACATTCTGTCAAACAGCATCTCGAGCAGCTCTTTGTTGAGCCTCTCGAGGGACGGCAGCACTGTTTTTTGCAGGGTGGCTCCCTTGGCGTGCCTGACGGCGGAACGTTGGCCATGGTGGGTTGTCTGCGCGGAGAAGAAGAACGAAGAAAAGAGAACGATAGCGCCTTATATGTCTATGTGGAGAAGCAAAATGGAGACACGCTTTTAGAAAGAGCGCGTTTTCATTTCCACACGTCACCTTTAGCTTCGTGTTTTTCTACATTTTGCTTCGGTTCACTGTTGGTATAACATATCACTGAACTTAGAGCACATTCACTTGATAACTAAATCATTCACTTGTCCAGAAAAAAATCATTCCTTATTATACCTGAGGAACACGATGAACACACCACATATTCATTCATTCACACAGTTGAAGAACACAAAAAATAATATTCAATCGCATAGACGAACAAAGATAGATTTCATTAATTAACAATATTTACAAAAGAGAAGCAACTAAAAACAACAACAAAAACTAAATCCTACTCGTACTCCTCCTCCTCATCCTCCTCCTCCTCCTCCGGCGGCGACTCCGGCGCTGGTGCAACAAGAGCTTGGGCCGGCTGCGCCGGCTGCGCTGGCTGTGCAACACCACGAACGAGGTTGCTCTCCATCGCCTCCACCAGGTTTTTGTGACCCTCAGAACAAAGCACCTGGGCCATCGTCTCGAACAGAATGTCGAGACAATCGGCCACCCCCGTGAGGGCCAAGAGGTAGTGGCCGATGGTACCCATTCCAGTAAATTGGGGAAGGGTACACAGACCCATGGAACTCATGCCACGAGACATATTGTTGTACACCTCTTGTGCCATAAGGAGGCGCTGCTCGGTGTTGAACCTCTCGAGGAAGCTGCAGCACAGTTTCTTGCATGGTTGATTGTATTTCTTAACACCACATATTTATCCGCAAGCGCACGGAAATATTGTTGTAGCACTTCCCCTTAAGGAGTATTCCCAAGGGTATCGAATCCAAAGAACGTGTGTGCTAATCTTTCAAACTAGCTCACCCAAGGACACAAAGTTGTTTGGTAGGCAAGGAACGGAGAGGAATTCAAAGTATTGATCCTAATTCAAGGTAGTTTGCAGTAGATGCTTGCTTCGAGCACGGGCTTACTCCTAGCAATACTAGAACGACTCCCGCCAAGAGCTTATGGCATAGCCGAACATGGAGGGTTATGAAGGACAAATAGGGCTGTCACCACCTACTGCCTACCTCTTCAATCCGTGGGTCTACGAGATATCCACGGATGATTTATAACCTAAGCACCACACTTACATTCTAAATCACTACTCTAGTTGTTTCGAACACAAAGCTACAACTAGAGCCTCTAATGAATTAAAGCAGTGAACCCACAAGTAACTACTTGTGCAAACTATTAAGAATAAAAGATAAAACTTGTATTGAATTCACAAAGGATTACTTGATTGAGTAAAATCTTTTTAGGGGTACAAGTGTAGAAGAGTTACTTGACAAGCCCAAGCCTCTGTCTCCCAGACTCTTCACCACACTCTCCTTCTACTTTGGTGGCCTCTAGGACTACTCTAAACCTTTGGAGTGTAGCACTATTCTCAACTTTTGGTGTGTGTGAGAAGTGAGGTGAGGGGGTCTATTTATAGGTGGAGAAGGGTTGGTTCCCGCCACAATTAACGCGCGAATCAGTCACCATTGACTCTACGGAGTCGGGAGGAGCCAACACGTGTCATTTGACCAAGTTTGGCGCCAGGAAGACGTCGGCCGAACCCCTGGTTCGGCCGACCTGGTCAAGGCTCCCCTGAGGGAGTGCTTCCTCCAGGTGGCTTCCAGGTGGGCCCCCTTGATATATATGGGTGCAATACCGTTGGATCTCCTTGTATTCCTCTGTTTGTGGGCCATTTGATCCATGTGTTGCCACGTGTCATCGCCTGATTTGTTGAAATCTATTTTCATGGATTCATCCCTACATGTTTTGGTATTTTGGGTAATAATTCACCTGCATACAAATAAACACCAACACTTGTGGAATTGGGTTAGCGTATAACCCTACCACTATGTTTTGTGTTTCTTTTATGCACATTATGAGGTGAATTGATGATCAAAATGGGGTACTTAAGGACCGTCATCAAACTCCCCCACACTTTTTCCTTTGCTCGTCCTCGAGTGAAGGCAAGAAGAACTAGAGTGTTGTCATGAATTTGCTATAAGGTAGAAAATAAGGATACTAGATATTTCAACTTATACCTGAATTCATGGATCCCCTTTGTGTATGTGGCTACCACATCAATCTTGGGTGTTTGAAAAGTGGAACGGTTAGAATGAAGTTCCCTTGGATCATTCTCTGCTGAAATGATTTGGCAATTGCTTATATTTGAAAGTCATAGGAACTTTTGCCCTTGCCTTCTCGATTGGAATCTCTCAAATCTCTCAAAGTGTTTGAGTCCTCACCATGGCATGTTTTGCCAATTCTCGTCCCTATACTAGAAGTGGCTATATCTGGAGCTTGGTAGGGATGAATGTGGCACACATTTGCAATTCATATGTTACTAAGTCAAAAACTTGATCCTATGAGAGACTTATGCAATGAACAAAGTGAAGGGAAAATTCTTGTGCACATGAATGGAATGGAGGGGCGAGGTGATAACTCCCATGAATTTGCTCTCGCTTAAGGATGAAACATGGCTACTTTTTTTTAGCACTCTTACTCTTTTTCAAGTGTGGATGCTTTTTATTTTTCTTGTACCCATGTCTTCTACTCCTTTTTATTTTTAGAGAGGCTTTCATTTGTATTGTATGGAGTTTATTTTTGGCGGATGGGTGATCGATGGATGCAAACTCTCAATGTGAGAAATTTTGCATGAATGGAGTGCACAAGAGTTTTCAATTCAAAAAGTGCATGCATGTCACTCAATTGGGTCACGGGTTTGACAAAGTTCAATGAAAAGCAAAGTGGCATATGCTTGTGGTTTTCAATGAATGTATCAAATGGCCTTGGTGGGTATATAAATTTTCAATGAGAGATTTAGGCAAAATTCAAGACTTCAAATAGTTACAAATGTCAAAATCAATTTCAAGCAAAAGGATGATTTCTAAAGAACTCATTTACCATATCACACTAGTCAAATACCTAGATGATGTGTTTTTCCTATTGAATTATGGGAATCATAAACAAGGTAATGAATTGAAATATAAAGTATTCAAATTTTCAGCTTAAGCAAATTCTTGACTACCAAATTTTATTTCAATTTGTTGAGTTGGTTCATTTTAGATATGCAATGAAAAATATGAAATCAACTCGAATAGCAGGGTAGCGCAAAAAAAGTGGGGATAGGAAATCCAAACCGATTTTCTGGAGCGAAATGGAGTCGTGCGATGCAGAAAATAGGTCGTTTTGCTCATTCGATCGCGACGTGTTTTGATGTGCAACGTTAATTTTTCACGTCGGGATTTCGTGACTTGGGGACATGTTTCCCCCACACTTGTTTCCTGAATTCTTTAAGTAGGCGGGGAACGACGCGTTTCACCGAGGATTTTGTGGAGGATATCGAGGAGGATCAACACAAGAAAACAGAATGTGAATGGCGCGAAGGGAGAGTTGGCCGACCCTAGGGTTCGGCCGAACCCCATCTAGCTCCATTCGGGCCACATTTTCTCGGGTCGATTAAATGGGCCTTCTAGAAGAAGAATTGGATGGGCCCATTAGTTGGAGCGGAAAATTTGAACAGAATTGAAACAAATGGCATGGAAATCGATTAGACTTACCACGTCAAATTCTTTTTCTGTATCCTTTTGAGAATCGATAAATAATTTGAGTCGGTGCCCATTCACTTTGAATAGTTGACCGTCATCACCTTGGAGTGTTATTGCTCCATGAGATGAAGTCTCTACTACAGTGAAGGGTCCTTCCCATTTACTTCTAAGCTTCCCATGTCCAAAGAGTTTAACCCTAGAGTTAAAGAGTAAAACTTTATCTCCAGGTTTGAACTCTTTCGGCGTAATCCTCTTATCGTGCCATCTTTTGGTTCTCTCTTTATAAATTCTGGCATTGTGGTACGCCTTATCTATCCATTCCTCCAACTCAGAGATTTGCTTCAATCGGTGATTTCCAGCTTCGTTAAGATTCATGTTCCACCGCTTGATGGCCCAATATGCTCTATGTTCCAATTCTACGGGAAGATGGCAAGTCTTCTCATAGACAAGTTGGAAAGGAGACATGCCGATAGGTGTCTTGTAGGCAGTACGATATGCCCACAATGCATCGGGTAGCTTTTGCTTCCATTTCTCTTAAAAAGTTGTCTTTTGTGGAATATTCTTCATTTGCTTATTGGATGTTTCTGCTTGACCACTTGTCTGTGGATGGTATGGGGTAGAAATGTTATGTTGGACTCCAAGTTCCCTTAAAAAGTTCCGGAAGGTCTTATCTATGAAATGAGACCCTCCATCACTTATGACCACACCGGGAGTTCCAAAGCGTGGGAAAATGATCTCATGGAAAATTTTTCTCGCTTGCTTGGAACCAGCATTTTTGCATGGCAATGCTTCTACCCATTTTGACACATAATTGACGGCAACCAGAATATAGTCGCAATCATAAGACCTAGGAAAAGGTCCCATGAAATCAATACCCCATACATCAAATAATTCTACTTGGAGATTGTATGTTAGGGGCATCGCATCGCGAGCAGAGATTCCTCCATGCTTCTGGCATTTCCAACATCTGCGAATGAATTCCTTGTTATCTTCATACATTGAAGGACAATAGAATCCACTCTGCCAGATCTTTGCCTGAGTACGGTAAACACCGTAATGACCAACATAGGGGCCAGCATGGCATTTCTCTATAATTTTGGTGCCTTCGATTGATGGGACACACCTTCTAGAAGGCCATCGGCACATACTAGATAGAGGTAAGGGTCATCCCAAACGTGTCTACGACTCTCATAAATGAGTTTCTTTTTATTCTCCCCTGGTGGTACGTATCCCGTGACCATAAAGTTCACGATATTCGCATACAAAGGGTGAGAGTCTGTCACCTTGAGGAGCATATCATCTCATAGGAAGTCATTGATAGGTATGTCCATGGTTTGTGTGACTTCCATACATGAAAGATGATCTGCTACTGAATTCTCTACTCTTTTCTTATCTTTTATTTCCAGATCAAATTCTTGGAGTAGAAGAATCCATCGAACTAGCCTGGGTTTAGCATCCTTTTTGATAAGCAGATATTTCAAAGCAGCATGGTCTCTGTAGACTATGACCTTTGCTCCAACCAAATAGAATCTAAACTTGTCGAGAGCAAAAACTACTGCTAGGAGCTCTTTCTCAGTTGTGGCATAATTGAGTTGGGCTATTGTCAGAGTTTTGCTAGCGTAAGCTATTGCGTGATGCTTTTTATCTTTGGTTTGGCCTAAGACCGCACCAACAGCAAAGTCACTAGCATCACACATGATTTTGAATGGCAGTGTCCAATCAGAAGGTTGGATAATTGGAGCTGAGATGAGTGCCTTCTTGAGTATATCAAATGATTTAAGTCATTCATCATCAAAATCAAAGGGAGCTTCTTTAGCTAATAGGTTGGTGAGGGGTCTAGCGATTTTGGAGAAATACTTGATAAATCGTCGGTAGAACCCTGCATGACCTAAAAAGTTGCGGATTCCCTTAACATTGATAGGAGGTGGAAGTTTTTCAATAACTTCAATTTTAGCTTTGTACAACTCTATCCCTCTCTCGGACACCAAGTGTCCAAGAACGATGCCTTCCCGGACCATGAAATGGCACTTTTCCCAATTAAGCATAAGGTCCTTCTCTTTGCATCTTTGTAAGACTCTGTCGAGATTTTAAAGACGATGATCAAAAGTTTTTCCATAGACGAAGAAATCGTCCATGAAAACCTCCATGATATCCTCGATCATGTCTAAAAATATAGACATCATGCATCTCTGGAAAGAGGCAGGAGCGTTACACAGTCCAAAGGACATACGCCGGTAGGCATAGGTCCCGTAAGGACATGTGAACATGGTCTTACTTTGATCATCGGGATGGATAGGAATTTGATGATATACCGAATACCCATCAAGGAAACAGAATTAGGAGTGTTTTGCAAATCGCTCTAACATCTCATCGATGAAGGGCAATGGAAAATGGTCTTTCCTTGTTGCCTTGTTAAGTTTTTGGTAGTCAATGCACATCCTCCATCTCGCGACGGTCCGTTGAGGAATTAATTCATTCCTCTCGTTTTGAACGAATGTCATACCTCCCTTCTTAGGCACTACTTGAACTGGACTTACCCATTCACTATGAGGAATAGGGTAAATAATCCCGGCATGCAGAAGTTTCAAGACTTTTTTCTTGAGAACTTCCCACATCGCATTATTCAAACGCCTTTGAGGTTCCCTTGAGGAGACACTCTCAGGGTCAATAGGAATACGATGGGTGCATAACGCTGGACTAATTCCCTTGAGATCCTGAAGTGAATATCCAAAAACAGCTCTACGCCTTTCTAACATGGCTATGAGTTTGAGCGTTTCATCATCTGAAAGCTTGTCACTTATGATGACAGGTGCTTCCAAATCACCATTTAGAAAGGCATAATGTAGGCCTGGAGGTAGAATCTTGAGCTCAACAGGAGGTTTTGGGGAGGGCTCTTCTTTTGGCAATTCAATTTCCTCCTGAAATTCATCCTCCTCTTGGACGAAGTCTTCTTCTCCTTCAATTTCAGGGGGTTCTAAAAATTGAAGACTCCTAACCTCCTCCATTGGCTCATCTTGGATGGGAGATTCTGCAGATGTGTTCTTTGAACGCAGAATAGGCATGGAGAAATTTCTCCCTCCAAGATAGATATTGAGGCTTCCTTCCAAAGGAACTTCCATGATAATTTTCTCTATGGGAATCCCTATCATGATGTCGAGATCTTGTATTTCGAACACGTGAAAATCTAGGAGAGCCTCAATATCTTTGTGTCTAACAGACACTTGTTGTAGAACCCCACATCCTTCAAGAATGGTTCCAAATGAATCTCGGAAGGATTTGCGTGTTGGTGCCAATGGCACATCGCCAAGAATGGCGAGAGCACAAGAATCAGAAATGATATTTGCTCCAACAGTAGGGTTGTATAGGATTCTCATTGGTGTCCCTCTAATAGAACATAAAATGGTAGCCAAAGGTGAGGTCATCCGAAGAATTTCGGGTGAATTCTCGACTTCAGTTGTCCACTCTCTACTTAGGATAGAGGTCAACTCCTTGACCGTCTGAGGGACGAACACCCCGTCAGGTGGTTCAGGTGGAGTTGTGTGGCAATGAAGGTTTCCTATAGCAACAATACTTCAAGGTACTTCCATAATCTTAAAAAAGCTCTTCCTTGAAAAAAAAATGGAAACTGCGAGGGTTGAATTTCTTCTACCTTTGTAGTCTCAAATTCGGGAGAGGATTCCTCTGGCAAAGCTTGGGTTAAACAAGAAATGGGTTCATCCTTGTCCAAGAGTGTATCCTCCGTTCTTGACACGACTTCCTCTTGGGGAGGCTCATTAAGACCCATAATGAAGGAAGAATTTTCTAGAATTCTGTCCAGAAGATCCTTGCCTTCTTTTGCAGTCTTATGGAGGAAAGATCCTCCAGCCGTAATGTCAAGATATAGGGTAGACTCTTTGTTTAATCCCATGAAGAAATGTTGCAAAAGCATTGGATCAGGGATTAACAAATTTGGGCAAGAATTTTTCAAAAGAGAAAATCTGTCCCAAGCTGCACCTATGGATTCCTTCTCCATTTGCTGGAAGCATAGTACTTCCTTTCGTAAGGAAACAATTCGGGCAATGGGAAAGAAAACAAGACAAAATTTGTCTCGTAATTCACTCCAATCATCGTTTGTCTTCCCAACGTAGCGGTTGTACCATCGTTTAGCTTTTTCCTTTAGGGAAAAAGGAAACAACTTCCATTTGAGAGTTTCCCGTGTCATACCTTTGATTATAAGGCATGAACACAGTTGTTCAAACTCTCATAGATGGTGGTAAGGGTTTTCACAATCTGTTCCTAAGAAGGATTGTTCCCGAACCATGGCTATAAAGCCAGGGCGAAGTTCATAGCTGGTTGAACAAATAGGTTCCGCCGAAGGCGGTGGCTCACAGAATTTGCCCTTCGGAGCAGAATAAGAAAGAATGGTGGGTTGCTCCATTTATATGGTGGTGGTAAGGTAAGAATAAGAAAGGTAAGATGGTAGATAAGGGGGATATGATACGAGGGTGATCTTGGTACAAAGATTAACAGCAACCGTTCCCCGGCAATGGTGCCAGAAATGCTTGTTGGTATTTCTTAACACCACAGAGTTATTCGCAAGCGCACGGAAATACCGTTGTAGCACTTCCCCTTAAGGAGTATTCCCAAGGGTATCGAATCCAAAGAACGTGTGTGCTAATCTTTCGAACTAGCTCACCCAAGGACACAAAGTTGTTTGGTAGGCAAGGAACAGAGAGAAATTCAAAGTATTGATCCTAATTCAAGGTAGTTTGCAGTAGATGCTTGCTTCGGGCACGGGCTTACTCCAAGCAATACTAGAATGACTCCCGCCAAGAGCCTATGGCATAGCCGAACGTGGAGGATTACGAAGGACGGATAGGGATTTCACCACCTACTGGCTACCTCTTCAATCCGTGGGTCTACGAGATATCCACTGATGATTTATAACCTAAGCACCACACTTATGTTCTAAATCACTACTCTAGTTGTTTCGAACACAAAGCTACAACTAGAGCCTCTAATGAATTAAAGTAGTGAACCCACAAGTAACTACTTGTGCAAACTACTAAGAATAAAAGATCAAACTTGTTTGGAATTCACAAAGGCTTACTTGATTGAGTAAAATCTTTATAGGGGTACAAGTGTAGAAGAGGGACTTGACAAGCCCAAGCCTCCTTCTCCTAGACTCTTCACCACACTCTCCTTCTACTTTGGTAGCCTCTAGGACTACTCTAAACCTTTGGAGTGTAGCACTATTATCAACTTTTGGTGTGTGTGAGAAGTGAGGTGAGGGGGTCTATTTATTGGTGGAGAAGGGTCGGTTCCCGCCATAATTAATGCGCGAATCAGTCACCATTGACTCCAGGGATTCGGGAGGAGCCAACACGTGTCATTTGACCGAGTTTGGTGCCAGGAAGAGGTCGACCGAACCCCTGGTTCGACCGACCTGGTCAAGGCTCCCCTCGAGGAGTGCTTCCTCCAGGTGGCTTCCAAGTGGGCCCCCTTGATATATATGGGTGCAACACCGTTGGATCTCCTCGTATTCTTCTGTTTGTGGGCCATTTGATCCATGTGTTTCCATGTGTCATCGCCTCATTCGTTGAAATCCATTTTCATGGATTCATCCCTGCATGTTTTGGTATTTTGGATAATAATTCACCTGCATACAAAAAAACACCAACACTTGTGGAATTGGGTTAGCGTATAACCCTACCACTATGTTTTGTGTTTCTTTTATGCACATTATGAGGTGAATTGACGGTCAAAATGTGGTACTTAAGGACCGTCAACAACAGTGGCTCCCTCGGAGGGCTTGGCGGTGGAAGGTCGACCATGGTGGTGGTGGGTCGTCGGCGCAGAGAAGACGAAGAAAAGAAGAGGATTCATAGTGAGCGATGCACTTGTGGAGAACTCATGGGTGATGGAGCGTCTTAAATAAGGTCCGCGCAGAGTCGACGTTGGAGCAGTTGGTTTCCTACGCATTGATGGAACGCCGTCCAAATTAAGTTCTCCGCAGACCTCGTATCGCACATTTCTCTTTCAATAATGGAAGACACACTTTAACGTAATGCGCGTCTCTCTTTGTTATAACGCATCTCACATTTATCTCCCTCATCTCTTCATCTCTTCGTCTCTTCGACAATAGAATATGATCTTTAACTTAACGCACATCTCTCTTTATTCTAGCGTGTCTCGCATTTATCTCCCTCGTCTTTTTGCATTCGTTCTCCTTTACTAATCAACCAATGATCCTTTACTAATTGACCAACTCCAGTGCGACTGCCTCCTCTATTCGCCATCGATGTTGTCGTCATCGTCCTCGTTGTCGTCCCCATCCTCGTCGTCGTAATCACTGTTCGAGGCTGGCTTGGTGCGTAGCCGACTGAAGGAGGAGCGCTTGGCGTGGCGCAAGAACCATCCCCATGTATGTACATATGGCACACCGATCGCATGGTTGTATATATGTAGATCTGCAATGGACTGATGAACTTAATTGTAGTTTTGTTTTTTTGTCTTGTTTGTTTTTGGTATTTTCAATTTCTCTGCATAGGGTTTCTTTGCGAAGCCTAAATCGGGAGATTTATTGAAGTGGCAGTGCATCATCCCCGGTAAAGAAGGGGTAAGTGTAACACCCTAAATTTTCGCATCATGCATTGCATACATGATCATGCATTAAACATTAGTAGGATAAAAGAAAGATAATAAAAGATAAAACATACATATATGGTGTAGCAAAAAGAAGAAAGAGAAAATAATAATTATAGCCTAAAACTTGTAATAGGGAATAAGTATAAAAATAATAATAAAAATATATATATATAATAAATAATATAAAGAATAAATAAATAATAATATATTTATAAAAAAAAAGAAAAAGAAAAAAAGAAAAAAAAAGAAAAACAACCGACGGCCAGGCCAAACGGCCCAGCCAGCGAGCGCACTCCCGCGCGCCCCTGCTCCGCGCGCCGCGCGACCCCGCCTGCCGCGCCTGGCCCACCCCGCCAGCCCCGCGCGCGCGCCTGCCTGACCGGCCCCGCACCCTGGCGCGAACCGCCCGCCCGTGCGACACCCCGGGCCCCACCCCGCACTGCGCGCTAGCGCCAGCGCCCGCGCCCTGGCCTCCCGCATTGCGCCGCGCGCCCGCCTGGCCCCACGCTGCAGCGCGCTGGCGCCCACGCCGCACCTGGCTCCCGCGCGACCCCAACCCGCGCAAGCCCCTGCGCGCATCGCGTGCTCGCCCGTGCGCCATGTCCCGCTCGCCCACGCCCGGCCTCACGCGCCGACTGCGCGTTCCGCGCCCCGTCGCCCGCGTCGGCTATAAAAAGTCCTGGGGGCTTCGTAGTCCTCCGCACCCAGAAAACCTAGCTGCCGGATAGAAAAAAAAAGAGGAGCACCAGAGGCGCCGCCAGAGGAAGAATAGGAGAGAAAAAGAGGAGGAAGAGGAAGAAAAAGAGGAGGGTGTCGTCGTCCATCGGAGGTCGTCGTCGTCGCGTTGCCGTCGTCGTGCCGCCGGAGGATTGCTGCGCCGTCTACTCCACTTTGTCTACGCGTCGCCATCATCCCGTGATCTTCGAAGCCATCGCATCTACGGTAGGATTCGTTTTTCCGATGCAAATTTTAGCAACGTATTAGATCTAATAGACGTAAATTGATTTTAGTTGCATCGTCTTTTTATTTTCAGCCGCATTAATTCTCGCTAAAACCCCCGTAAACTCATATGAACACGTACGAACTAGTTGCATCTAATTAATAAACAACCATAATTAATTAATTGGTCTTTGCATGCATGCATATCATCGCATGTTGATTAATGTGTGTGCATCGTGTTGATTTGTATGTATTTTCTTGTATGTGTGATCACGAGTAGAGGGACGTGCTCAAGAGATCGTGTACGAGGATTTTCAGAATCAAGACTTCGAAGCGCTTGAGCAACCCTATCCGTCGGAGCAAGGCAAGTGTCCTTGAAGCATATTGATCCTGTTTTTAAAATAAATGTTTTGTTTGCAAACTGCATGCTTGTGTCAATTTGATGGGAATCCTATGGTAGGAAGTTTACTAGATTTGTTTAACCACCCTTGTCACCTGGAATATATGGTAGAGAGTCAGGACGGGCTTTTACCTTTTTGCTTCGCTTAATTAATTGGGATGGCAAACAACACTACACATTTAATTATGCATCAATGATATTCTGGTTAATGTGAACTGGTCAATACGATGGGTGATCTAAGCAAGCCTGTATGTGGATGGGTTGGATGTTATGGTGGTTTGCTTGCTTTAGATCTAAGGACCGGTTCATGCGAGAATAGGCCAGGACTACAGTGCCACCACGAGGCCAAGTATGGGTGCAGCGTAGCTGATTAATTAGGGCTTTGCTAGTGCTTTTTGGACCATTGTGGATGCTCGGGGAAGGGGTAGTTGGATTGGGTTTGTTGAGGATTGGTTGGACTACCCTGGGATCCGAATGGCTCAAGAGGGGGCCCTTGGTTGAAGATGTGCTCAGTTGGAGACATCGCCACTGGTCAAACCTCAGTGGGGTCTAAATAGACTAGTAATCCCTTTGTAAAGGCTATTTTGTGATCTCTTGGCCATACACCAAAGGAAGTGTAATTGGCATAAGGGAGGTTCTTTAGTCGCCGACGGGTGATGAAATCACAAACACGTGGGTAAAGTGGTACAAACTGTGCAGAGTATTAAAACTATCATGATAGTCGTGCTCCCGATTATGAGCGCCTGGATGACCTACATGATTAGAGGGAAATTGGGATTTGGGATGGTTATGGTTTGGTAATGGTTATGGTTGATATTATGGTTATGGTTATGGTTATGGTTATGGGATGGTTATGGTTTGGTAATGGTTATGGTTGATATTATGGTTATGGTTATGATTATGGTTATGGTTATGGGATGGAATCATGGTTTATGATATTGATTATGGTTATTGGCAATGGTAAATTATGGACTGGTATTATGATGGTTACATGGTTTATGATGGATTTACTTCACATAAATATGATTCATTGCTTTTCCAAATGGTTTTACTGTACTTTTCAGCACTTGCTGAGTACGACACGTACTCACTCTTGCAATCCCCCCCCAACAATTGCAGGTTAGGATTGAGAGTTTAATGGCGATAATGCGGAGTTCTAGGCCGTGTCTACCGTCAGCTTTGCCTGTGGTGTTGATTGGAGTGGCGCATACATACCCTAGTTGCTTAGTTTGCTTAATTAGTTTATTTCTGCTGTATTAGTTAAACTTGTCATTAATATTCATTAGAGATTGTATTCGGGAATAATCTAGTTTGTGTAATAAAATTTGGTTAACTAATCTTGTCCTGTGGTAATTTTCTGTATACTCTTTTGTGATTGCACTCGTGTATGTGTGTTGAACATCCTGGGCACACATATGCGTTAGCTTGGTTCAATTTTCGGAACCGGGCGTCACAGATTGGTACCAGAGCCACAGGTTGACCGTAGGACGCAACCTAGATAGAATGGACACTTTAGAGCACATAGGAGCACTCAGGAATTGATGTGTTTTTTCTTGGTGTGTTGTTTGCTATATATATATATATATATATATATATATATATATATATATATATATATATATATATATTGTTTGCTTGTGTGCTTAATAGAGGATTTTGGGATGCTTTAGCATTGCCATGTCCACCTAGGCTAGTGTAGCTAGTTGTTTAGTTTCATATCCCTTGATGCATTTAGTTGGGGACGTTTCTTAATTCTTACCTATTGCTCTCCTTCAGATGGTGAGGACTCGCAACCAGAGGGATGGCAATAATGAGGAGGAGGATAATGGAGTACCTCAGAACAACAGTGGGCAAGGACCCGCTCATGGATCTATCAACATTGAGCAACTATTGGCTATGCAAAACCAGCTCATGCAGACCATGATACAGACTATGGGACAGCTGCAGGCTGGCAACATCAACAATCAGCCCCACACGCCTCCACCGCCACCCCCGCCTCCTCATAACCGATTGGGAGAGTTTATGAGGACTAGGCCACCAACCTTTGCTCAAGCTGATGACCCTATGGATGCGGACGATTGGCTCAAGTCCGTGGAGAAGAAACTAGCTATTGTCCAATGCACTGACCGGGAGAAGGTCTTGTTCGCTTCTCATCAACTTGTTGGAGCAGCTGCGGATTGGTGGGATTCTTATTGCAATGCTCATGAGAACCAAGAGAGAATTACTTGGGCCGAATTCAAGAAGAATTTTTGTTCTCATTATGTGCCCGAGGGTGTTATGATCTTGAAGAGGCAAAAATTTGAGAATTTAAGACAAGGGAAATCAAGCGTTAGTGAATATATCAATAAGTTCACTCAACTCTCAAGATATGCGCCTGAGGATGTTAGTCGGGATAGCCGGAAGCAATATTTGTTCATGAGGGGTTTGAGCAATGAAATCCAAGTGCAACTACTCAATTGTGACTATGCAAATTTTCAGAAGCTTGTGGACAAAGCAATTGTGATTGAGAACAAGATTCGTGAGATGGAGCAAGAAATCAAGAGGAAGGCGCCATATCAAGGACGGCAACAAGGAAGTAATGTGCGCCCTCGCCTTCACCACCCAATGCGCCATACTACAGCTCTTCTATTCCTGCTCAACGCCCTGGATTTGCACCGCGCCCAACTCAGTTTGTGCAGCAGCGCCCTGTTATGCAAGCACCTAGGCCTCCAATGCCTTATGCGCCTTGTGCTGATTTTCCTGGAGCCAATGCTCAAAACCAAGCTTGTCCCACTAATTCTGGTGGAGTTAAGAAGTGCTATACTTGTGGAGAAGCTGGACACTTTGCGCATCAATGTCCTAAGTCAGACCTTGGTCAAGGGAGCAATGCGCCGAGGCAAAACCCAAGACCCAATGGAGGACAGCCACAAGGAATCCGTGGACAGCGGAATTTTGCTCGTGGAAACGTGAACCATGTCTCTACGGAGGATCCTCAACAAGCGGATGACATGGTCATTGGTATGTTTCTCGCCAACTCCAACCCCGCGACTATGCTATTTGATTCTGGAGCATCGCATTCATTCATTGCATCGAAGTATGTTGCCAAACATAGTTTGCCTATCTCTCATATGAAGTTTACTCTGTTGGTTAAGTCTACTGGAGGAGAGATGAGGACAAATATAGTATGTCCAAAAGTAAGCCTTAGAATAAGGGGGGTAGACTTCTCCGCCAACCTCATTGTTTTAGATTCTCAAGGGTTGGACATTATACTTGGTATGGACTGGTTGAGGAAGCACAATGGAGTTATTGAGTGTGCCACGAAGATGGTGAAATATGGGTTATTGTGGATCGGTTGACAAAATCAGCTCATTTCATCCCTGTCAAGACCACATATACCACCGCGAAGCTAGCAGAATTGTATATGGAGCATATTGTGTGTCGACACGGAGTACCGAAGAAGATAGTCTCGGATAGAGGTTCTCAGTTTACCTCCAGATTTTGGCAGAAATTGCATGAATCAATGGGAACAAGGTTGAACTTCAGTTCGGCATATCACCCTCAAACAGATGGACAAACCGAGAGGACCAACCAAATTTTGGAAGACATGTTAAGAGCTTGTGCTTTAAAGCATGGGAAAAGTTGGTATAAAAGTTTGTCGTATGCTGAATTCTCGTACAACAATAGCTACCAAGCAAGTATGAAAATTTCACCCTACAAAGCATTGTACGGAAGGAAGTGTAGGACTCCCTTGTTTTGGAATGAAACCGGGGAGAATCAAGTGTTTGGTCCCGATATGTTACAAGATGCTGAAAGGCAAGTCCAAATAATACGGGAAAACTTAAAGGTTGCCCAGTCTCGACAGAAAGGTTATGCTGATAATAGGCGAAGGAGTCTGACTTTTGAAGTTGGAGATTTTGTATACCTCAAAGTGTCACCTATCAGAGGTCAGCGACGGTTTAACGTCAAAGGAAAACTGGCACCTTGCTATATCGGGCCATTTAAGATTCTGGACAAGCGAGGAGAGGTAGCTTATTGACTTGAGCTGCCGGCGTATCTCTCCGATGTACACGACATGTTTCACGTGTCTCAACTCAAGAAGTGTCTCAGGGTGCCGGAAGAACAAGTGCCGATGGACGAGTTAGAACTTCAGGAGGATTTGTCTTATGTCGAGCAACCTATCAAGATCTTGGACGTGAAGGAAAGGGTCACGAGGAATAAGAAAGACCGTTGGTGCAAAGTGCAATGGAACCACCATACGGAAGCCAAAGCTACGTGGGAACGTGAAGAAGACCTGAAGACGGATTCCCTCATCTTTTCTCCACGCTGTCAAATCTCGAGGGCGAGATTCATTTTAAGGGGGGTAGGTTTGTAACACCCTAAATTTTCACATCATGCATTGCATACATGATCATGCCTTAAATATTAGTAGGATAAAAGAAAGATAACAAAAGATAAAACAAACATATATGGTGTAGCAAAAAGAAGAAAGAGAAAATAATAATTATAGCCTCAAATTTGTAATAGGGAATAAGTATAAAAATAATAATAATAAATATATATAAATAATATATATAATAATTATATATAAAAAATAAATAATATAAAGAATAAATAAATAATAATATATTTATAAAAAAAGAGAAAATGAAAAAAAAAAACAAAAACAACCGCCGGCCAGGCCAAACGGCCCAGCCAGCGAGCGCACTCCCGCGCGCCCCTGCTCCGCGCGCCGCGCGACCCCGCCTGCCACGCCTGGCCCACCCCGCTAGTCCCGCGCGCGCGCCTACCCGACCGGCCTCGCGCCAGCGCCAGCGCCCCAGCCTCCCGCGTTGCGCCGCGCGCCCGCCTGGCCCCACGCTGCAGCGCGCTCGCGCCTGGCTCCCGCGCGACCCCACCCCGCGCAAGCCCCCGCGCGCTCGCCCGCGCACCGTGTCCCACTCGCCCACGCCCGGCCTCACGCGCCGATCACGCGTTCCGCGCCCCACCGACCGCGTTGGCTATAAAAAGCCCCAGGGGCTTCGTAATCCTCCGCACCCAGAAAACCTAGCCGCCGGATAGAAAAAAAGAGGAGCACCAGAGGCGCCGCCAGAGGAAGAATAGGAGAGAAAAAGAGGAGGAAGAGGAAGAAAAAGAGGAGGGTGCCGTCGTCCGTCGGAGGTCGTCGTCATCGCGTTGCCGTCGTCGTGCCGCCGGAGGATTGGTGCGCCGTCTACTCCACTTTGTCTACGCGTCGCCATCATCCCGTGATCTTCGAAGCCATCGCATCTACGGTAGGATTCGTTTTTCCGATGCGAAATTTAGAGACGTATTAGATATAATAGACGTAAATTGATTTTAGTTGCATCATCTTTTTATTTTCAGCCGCATTAATTCTCGCTAAAACCCCCGTAAACTCATATGAACACGTACGAACTAGTTGCATCTAATTAATAAACAACCATAATTAATTAATTGGTCTTTGCATGCATGCATATCATCGCATGTTGATTAATGTGTGTGCATCGTGTTGATTTGTATGTATTTTCTTGTATGTGTGATCACGAGTAGAGGGAAGTGCTCAAGAGATCGTGTACGAGGATTTTCAGAATCAAGACTTCAAAGCGCTTGAGCAACCCTATCCGCCGGAGCAAGGAAAGTGTCCTTGAAGCATATTGATCCTGTTTTTAAAATAAATGTTTTATTTGCAAACTGCATGCTTGTGTCAATTTGATGGGAATCCTATGGTAGGAAGTTTACTAGATTTGCTTAACCACCCTTGTCACCTGGAATATATGGTAGAGAGTCGGGAAGGGCTTTTACCTTTTTGTTTCGCTTAATTAATTGGGATGGCAAACAACACTACACATTTAATTATGCATCAATGATATTCTAGTTAATGTGAACTGGTCAATACGATGGGTGATCTAAGCAAGCCTGGTATGTGGATGGGTTGGATGTTATGGTGGTTTTCTTGCTTTAGATCTAAGGACCGGTTCATGCGAGAATAGGCCAGGACTACAGTGCCACCACGAGGCCAAGTATGGGTGCGGTGTAGCTGATTAATTAGGGCTTTGCTAGTGCTGTTTGGACCATTATGGATGCTCGGGGAAGGGGTAGTCGGATTGGGTTTGTTGAGGATTGGTGGGACTACCCTGGGATCCGAATGGCTCAAGAGGGGACCCTTGGTTGAAGATGTGCTCAGTTGGAGACATCGCCACCAGTGAAACCTCAGTGGGGTCTAAATAGGCTAGTAATCCCTTTGTAAAGGCTATTTTGTGATCTCTTGGCCATACACCAAAGGAAGTGTAATTGGCATAAGGGAGGTTCTTTAGTCGCCGACGGGTGATGAAATCACAAACACGTGGGTAAAGTGGTACAAACTATGCAGAGTATTAAAACTATCATGATAGTCGTGCTCCCAGTTATGAGCGCCTGGATGACCTACATGATTAGAGGGAAATTGGGATTTGGGATGGTTATGGTTTGGTAATGGTTATGGTTGATATTATGGTTATGGTTATGGTTATGGTTATGGTTATGGGATGGTTATGGTTTGGTAATGGTTATGGTTGATATTATGGTTATGGTTATGGTTATGGTTATGGTTATGGTTATGGGATGGAATCATGGTTTATGACATTGATTATGGTTATTGGCAATGGTAAATTATGGACTGGTATTATGATGGTTACATGGTTATGATGGATTTACTTCACATAAATATGATTCATTGCTTTTCCAAATGGTTTTACTGTACTTTTCAGCACTTAGCCATTATTATTGTCGTCATTTGAATCAACCACATGTCATACTTTCCGCACTTGCTGAGTACGACACGTACTCACTCTTGCAATCCCCCCCCAACAGTTGCAGGTCAGGATTGAGAGTTTAATGGCGATAATGCTGAGTTCTAGGCCGTGTCTACCGTCAGCTTTGCCTCTGGTGTTGATTGGAGTTGCGCATACATACCCAATCGCTTATGCTACTTAGTTGCTTAGTTTGTTTAATTAGTATATTTCCACTGCATTAGTTGAACTTGTCATTAATATTCATTAGAGATTGTATTCGAGAATAATCTGGTTTGTGTAATAAAATTTGGTTAATTAATCTTGTCCTGTGGTAATTTTCTGTATACTCTTTTGTGATTGCACTCCTGTATGTGTGTTGAACATCCTGGACACACATATGCGTTAGCTTGGTTCAGTTTTCGGAACTGGGCGTCACAGTAAGTCATGAAGAACAAGCACAATATGAGTTTAACCATCGTCCTCCTATTAATGAATTTCCTTTGTAGACCGACTGGGAAGGTGGTTACTACCCCCTGACAATCTCCTTCTCAAAGGACTATCCATTGGTGTCTCCAAGATGTGCCTTTCCAAGTGGGTTCTTCCATCCAAATGTCCATTGCTCAGGAGCACTCAGCATTTGGATTCTTGATCAAGAGACTGTAAGATAGACCTATTTTGCTCATGTTATTAGTAATGGTTGCTGAACTTATTTGAACTGGTTTCTTATGTTACTTAAATCAATATTTCGTAGGGGTGGTGTACTGGTTTTACAATCAAAACTATACTACTTGAAGTTCAGCATTTGCTGCATCAGCCAAATGCGCCCGATGTTAAAAAGATTGTTATAATCTACTTATCAAGGTTAGGCACTTTGTGTTAGTGACCAACGTAGGTTATTCATTCCTCCTTTGACATTTATTAATTTAAAGAATGTCAATATTTTCAGGATCTAGGGGAATATAAGAGACGTGTTCGGGAGCAAGCTGGGCGGTACAGTTTAAATGGATCGATGGGAGCTTTAGGAATAATTTTAGATTCAAAATTAGTTTAGAGGGCACGCAATGTATGAAATATGAAATTCATTGAGTTGCAAATTATCTCTGAATTGCAATGTCATTGTGTTTGTTTATCCCTGAATTCCAATTAATCCATTAATTGCAATGTCATTGCGTTTGTTTATCTCTGCAACGGATGCTCACGATGTCATGCGAGTGGCAATAGGGTGAAGAGTGCATGAGAGACGAACTTTAGAAAGGCTCGTCTCAAATATCTAAGATCTGGCAAAATGGGGACGCGCCTTACTCGGGCACGTCTCCAATTTGTGCCGAAGATCTTTTGTCCAACATGAGAAAGCTGAGCACGTTGCAACAATTGTATAAGGCATTGCGCACAGTTGCCAGTGTGACACGTCAGAATGTCCTAGATGTTGTTCCTAGCTTCAGCACACCGTGGCACATCTAGGGCACTCCAGCGTGTTCAGGGCTAAAAAAGAATGTGAGACGCACCTTACATTGGTATAGATATGTCTTACCTGGGATCGTCTCCGATTTACGCCGAAGATCTTTTGTCCCACCTTAGAAAGCTGAGCGCAATGCAGCGATCATATAAGGCATTGAGCATAGTCGCCAGTGGTACATCCCCGCATGCAAAAGATGTTCCCGGCTTCGGCACAACGTGGCTCGTCTTTTGCATGCGGGAAAATGCCTTGAGGCGAAAGATGATAATGCGAGACGTGTGTTATATATGTGTGTCTTCGAGTTTAATTTTAAACTCTCACGCGCTCTATGGCAAAAAAATTCTCGCGCTCTCTCGACCAAAAGATGCTAAAATGAGAGACGGGTGTTATACAGGCACGTCTCCGAGTTTTGCTAGCGCTCTCTCCGAACATTTGGTGAAAACGTTTAGCTCTCGCGCGCTATCTCAACCTAGAAATCGTAGCTCCTGAGCACGCTGCCGCTATCCCGTCATCGTCAATGTCGCGCTGCCTCCGTTGACCCTGACCCTGCCATCGATCCTAACCTTCACGTCATCAGAGAGTTGAGCATGCTGGAGCATGCCGGCTTGTCCTCTGTCTCCGGAGCACGCCGCCACCGTCCCTCTTTATCAATTCGCTTTTCGTTATTGTCGCGCTGCCGCCGTCGGCCCCTACCCCGCCATCAACCCCGACCTTCGTCATAAGAGAGTTGAGAATGCTGGAGCATGTCGCCTCGTCCCCTTTTCTCGGAGCACGCTGTCGCCTCGACCCTGACCTCGATAATCAGTATGAGCACGCCACCACCTTCACATAAGTGGAAATGTTCTCTCTGTCTCCGGAGCACGCCAACCTGCTGTCATCAGAAAGTTGAGGAACCGCCACTCCGACGCCTCTGCCAGCTCGTCCCGGAGCATGCCGCCGCATCTCCTGTCCTAGAGCATGCCGCCGCCTCGACCCTGTCCTAAGAGCGTGCATTCCAGTGATTTAATTGATCCAAAGGGAGAATTTTCTTTACGGTATACATTCATCTTCCTTGTTTATATCCAATACAGAAGTAATGTATTTGTTTTGACTATCAATGTATATAATGAATTTTGATTTGCAAACTCTTAAAACTGCAGGAACTGTGGTTGACACTAGCATTTGCCATCCCAGTGAGTTTGATTTCAACCTCTGCAACCATGCTAGAATCAAGATACCTATGCGAAAATTGGTGTTTCTCTAACGAGTTTTTGATATCAGACTATAAATGCATCAGTGGAATTGCAAATTGTTTGTTTTTTAATGGGACAAGCACACCAGCTCACTATCATGTCCTTTATCATGACAACAACTTCTCTGCTGATGCTTTGCAGATGCTCACCAACTGTCTGTGTTACAAGTAAGCTCGGTTCTCCATTAACTACCAGATATTTTATACCTTACGTGACTGGTTAAACAAATGTGACTGCAATTTGATAATATTTTATATGATTTCAGTGGTTTTATTGAATTTGAGGATGTCTCAGTCGGGGCATTAGAGGCTATGAAGCCTCATCGTTAATGAAGTCATTGAGCGGGAGAATTTTCATTATGGTATACGGGATTAGATGATGATAGTTACGATATGTGTATTTAGTTACATTGTAATCAGGATGAACAGTCTTTGTTGTGTAATTAATATACTTGATAACCATGATTGACATTTTGTTAATATTTGATTGGTCAATATAATTTAACGTGTGATCTTTTATCTATACATATGTTCATGAACAGTATGTTAATATATGAACAGTATGTTACTGACACCGGTAATACGGCTGCCAAATTCTGGCTAGCTCCAGGATGCAGCCGGTAATCAGGATAATCAAAGATGGGGGGCGAGACCCTACCTGTAAACAATCCACGACGAGTTGTAGCAGAGAATGTCTCGGATAACCTACATAAAGGAGACAAGCTTCCATAAAGCAAGTCTCAGATCAGTACACAAATTTGCAACGTGCTACAGTATAGAATGTCTCGGATCAGTCAATATATCTGCGACGCGCTTTGTTGGGGCTTGTCATGCATGTATGCTGATGGGCGACACGCTCTACCCACATCTCCAATGACCCCGTAAAGACCTATTATGACACAAAGAAAGGAGATGAGCTTCTTTTAAGCATGTCTCGCACATAGGATGAACGGCGACGTGCCATAAGCTCGTCTCTGATGACAATGTAATGCTAGACGCGACGACAAAGATGCACAATTTGTTTGTCTCCCTTCTTCGTTAGGTCATGTCGGTGTTTGGATCCGGCAGATCTCCTGATACTACTGTTGGTAGATCGCGGAGTTGTAGTTCGGTAATGGGCGCGTAGAGATTCAAGAAGGTGAATGACAAGTGGACATAGAGATTACGTGGTTCGGGCTGCCTGAGCGTAATACCCTACTCCACGGGGTGTGTTGGTGTTGTATTGAGCGTGTGAGTCTAGAAGAAGCTCCAGAAGAAGAAGCTCGCCTAGGTCAGGGAGTCTAGAAAGCTGTCCCTTGTGTATCGTCGACCAGTCCTTTTATAGTACAAGGACTGGTCGTTACACCGTTAGCCTGGCCCGACATGTGGCCCTGGCGGTTACTAATGTTTGATACACAGTTAATGAGGTTAATTACCCTTAATAGTGTGGTAACGAGCCTTGACAGCGTCGTTACTGGTACTAAGGGCCTTCCAATTGTGTGTCATTAATATGATATTAATGATACTTAATCGGGTCTTGAAGTCCTTGATTGTCCCTTGAAGGTCCGAGCCGTTGGGAGGTCCACCAGCCTGATTGTTGGGGTTGAAGGTCCGGCGGTTTGAACACGTGGTAGCTCCAGAGCTTACCGTCGTGGACAGGGAGGTCCGGTGCTGTTGTACTCGTGTCGGTACCAGAGCTTCCCTCTGTCTGGGGTTAGGTCCGGGGTGCCATACTGGTATTCCGTCCGGAGCTCTCCCGTGTGTGGGCGGTAGCTCCGGTCTTATGATACACGTGGTGGCCCGGGACTAACCATGTCGGGGAAGCAGGTCCGGTTACACCTGACATGTGGGGCCTTAGGAGGTCTTCAAATCTGGTAGATGGAGTTTCCTTGTGATCTTTGCAATCCCAAGGGGTATCCGGTACGCAGAGTACTGACAGTGGCCCCCTCGACCCACCTCTGGGAAAGACCTTCTGGATGAAGTCATTCTGCCAGAGGTGGGTCCATTCTC
Source organism: Tuctoria greenei (assembly GCA_036927565.1). Classification (NCBI taxonomy): domain Eukaryota; kingdom Viridiplantae; phylum Streptophyta; class Magnoliopsida; order Poales; family Poaceae; genus Tuctoria; species Tuctoria greenei. The sequence goes on from JAYESD010000004.1 coordinate 31,948,678, forward strand.
AGGTTTTTGAGACGTGTCTTCAAGGGTCTTCAGATGTGCCATTGGCGGTAGTTTGCAGTTAAACCACCGCCGCGTGCATATCCTGGATGCAGCAGGTGAGATCTTAGCGTGCGGATCTCATGCAATTCAAGGCCGCCGGTTCTCGATACGAAAATCGTACCGGTTCCGCGCGCCCTGTCAGGCTGCCGCCTTCGAGTTTCCCGCCTTTCATGATGACAACCGTTCGCCTGGGGTAAGGACCTCGACTTGATCATCGGGGTGGCCCCAGGCCCCTTTGTCATTGGCAGGGTGAAGTTTTTGAATGGTATCGTCGGCTCCTCTGCGGTTTCCATCCAAGCATTGTGGGGGCTTACTTATGAAGGAAAGCTTGCACCGTTTGGGGTTATTTACGCCTTTCATTCGAACTTGCGCTCAAATCCTCAAACTTCCACTTGCTTTTCCTCTCTTGCCTCGCTGTGCCGCGATGGAGTTGGGTCTTCGTCAGAGTCGACTGAAGACTGACGGTGATTTGAAGAAGGTCCGGGCCCTCATGGGGTGGTCCCCTGACTTCTTCAACCACCTGGTCCGCGCTGGCAAGCTTCCTTTCATGAAGGAGCACGCCGGCGACATGGTGTACTTCTCCGCGTACGCCATGGTGGGACTGATCCCGCCTTTCTCCTCTTTCTTCTTGATGCTGCTAGACTTCTATGGTCTGCAGCTGTACCACCTTGTCCCCCACTCCATTCTTTTATGTCGATCTTTTTCCACTTATGCGAGATGTGGTGGGCATTCCCCCCTGCGTTGAGCTCTTCCGCACCTTCTTCACTGTCCAGACCACCGGCAAGAGTGACGAGTACCTTGGCTTCTATTATTTTATGAAGCGCAAGAAGTGCCCGAACAAGTACTTGCGGTCATTCCCTTCTGGGAAGTGGGACGACTGGAAGAAGGATTGGATCGTTATCAGGGTGGAGGAGCACGAGAAGCTGGAGTTGCCGAAAGGTCTCCCCAACGTTGACACTGCAGTTTGGAGTGAAGGTCCGGTGTTATCAGACGCCTTCAACTCTGCTCTAACCTGGATCCGCCTGTGCGTGGAAGGAGGGGTGACTCCTCAGGCAGTGTTTTGCAACTTCCTGACCAACAGGTGGGCTCCGCTGAAGAAGAGGGAGAAGCTTGCTTGGGCTCTCAACAGTGTGCTGGACGACGACCGGATTGAGACCAGTTTGAAAGTTTCAGCAAGACATCGACATCGAAGGTGACAACTTGACTTCGTCGGCAGCTTTTCTCCCTCTGAACATGGAGGCAGAGTTCAGCAGGGAGCTCCGGCAGACGATGCCGATGCTTGACGACCTTGGTGTCATTGAGAGGCGTTCGATCACCGGGTTGGTGATCTCCGGAGCTTCCGAGGGTGGTCCCCCTTCCGTCCCGAAATAGAGAGTTGAAGTCGTGGGCAAGGGCAAAGAGTTGGCCGAGCCCTCGAGCCCCAAGAGGAAGTTGAAGCATGCCGACAGGAGGTCTGTCAGGCCTGCTCCTTCCGCAGCGACTCCTTCTCCCTGGAGGGGGAGGTCTTCAACGGCGTCATCTACTCCAGCAGCGGCATCTTCCCGGGGTGCTAGCTCCGGCCATGTGACTCCAGTACCAGGGCCAGCTGAGGGCTCTAGGTCCGGAGGTCCTTCCCGATCGAGGGGGGCCTCGACCAAGGCAACACCGATAGCAGCAGCAAGCTCCGGGGGACCTTCCGGGACTAGCACGCCAGTGGCGGCTGGGACCAGTCCGGAGCGTCCGGAAAAGAGGTTCTGTGCTAACTGGTGTGGAAGCCTTCCGAGGTAGTTTTTGATTTTTTACCTCAGTCAATTGTTTTATTGTTATAATTGTATTTTGAGTTTCTTCGTCCTTCATCCACAGCGTGCCTAGGAAAAGGGCTGAAGCTCTGATTCCTGCAGTAGCAGTTGAGGTTGTGCAGGCCGAAGCTCCAGCTCCAATTCCAGCGCCGCCCCAAGAGGTGGTTGAGGCTGCGGCAACTCCGGCGCTGGCTGTCATGGTCTTGGACCTCGACTCATCCCCAGAAGCTCTCGTGGTAGCGCTGGACCACGGGAATGAAGATGTACCAGTGGCACCAGCACCGGAGGTTGAAGCTCTGGTTTTGGATGCTGAGATGTTGGACGCTCCGGCCACAGAGCCGGAGGTAGCTGCGATTGCGGCCCTAGAGCCGGATGTTGTTGAAGCCCCGATAGTCAAGCCGGTGGTTGATGAGGTCCCGGTGGTAGAATTGGGTGTTGATGAAGCTATGGCGCTTGAGCCGGTTGTTGAGGAAGCTCCAACGGTAGAGCTGGTTGCGGCAGAAGTTCTGGCTGTAGAGCCGGTCGTCGAATAGGTTCTGGCATCCGAGCCAGTTGCTGCGGAGGTGACGGCGCCTGAGCCCATGATGGTCGAAGCGCCAGCACCTGAGCCAGTGGCGGAGGAGGCACCTGCGTCAGAGCCGGAAGTAGCTGCTCCGACCAAACCTTCAACACCTGCTCCAGAAGTAGTGATCTCGGAGGTGCCCGCTGCTGAGCCAGGGTGCCAAGATGAAGCTGCTGGGCCCCCGCTTGAGGGGCCAGTTGTTGATGACCTGGCGGCGGGACCTTCAGAGCCAATTCCGGAGGTCGGAACTTCTGCTGCAGGACCTTTCTCGGCGGCGGCCGAGGCTATCTCGAAGGACAGCCCTAGTGCTGTGGAATCTCAGGGGACCGCTCTTGTAGAGTGGGACCCAATTTTTGTCACTGAAGACTCGCTGGAGCCAGCGGAGAGGACCCCGGTAGGTCCAGACCCGATCCCCCTATCGTTGTCTATTGACAACGCCTGCTCCAGTCTTCGCCAGGTCCAGCTGGCATTCTACCACGACAGCAAGGCCCTTGAGCAGGAGTGCCAAACCCTTAGGAGGTGGCACAACCGGCTCCAATTCAAGACCAAGCTGGCGCAGTCGAGGCTGGCTGACAACGAGGAGTGGGTGCAGAGGGAGAAGGTCCGCCTGGAGTAATAGGGTAAGCTATTGGATGAGAGGGAAAGCATGACACGATCCCTCGACAACCAGTCCCGGGCCATCTATGAACAGGCCAAAGCTACTAATAGCGCAGTGGACGATAACCAAGAGAGGCCCGATGCCATTCACGCTAGTCTCGTCAAGCGTCGGGAGGCTCTTGAGGAGCGAGAAAAAATCTCGATGATAAAGAGCAAACACTCCTGGAGCTGCGGGACGACCTCGTGAAGAGGGAGGAAGAGCTTGTCCAAAAGACAGCTCTGGCTGACAAGAGCCTCAAAGAGCGCACCAAGAAATTGGAGGAGCGTTGCGAGGAAGAGGAGAAGAAGGCCTGGGAGCGAGGGCAATATCTCTACAAGCAGGAGAATGTCGTTGCCGCTAGGGAGAAGAAAGTGTGGGGCCGAGAGAAGGATCTGGTCAACCACAGGAACGAGATCCACCTCCGGGAGGAAGAGCTCAGTAAACTCGAAAGGCAGGTTGCTGAAAAGATTCAGCAGAATGCCAAAGAGGTGGAGCGTCTCGCTCGGGAGAACTCGAAGCTTACGGCGACCAAACGATCCTTGGAGGAGATGCGAAGCACAAGGGCTGCGGAGTCCCAACAAGTTTGGGACTTCTTGGGCAAAGCCAACGACGCGATGACGCCAATGGGCTTTAGTCCTGTGCGTTCGGATAATCTGGAGTCAGAGTTGGACCAGGTGTTGGAGGCGCTGAGTTCAGCAGGCAACAAGCTCACCAAAATGGGAGATGTCATCGCGGACCAGCTGGAAACTGAGGGACAGTCCCTGGTGAAGAACGTCACAGAGTTCGTGCTGACGTGCTACACCAGCCGGGACCCTCAATTCTGTAGGATCGAAGAGCACGCGTAAAGCTACCAGAGGGGGGGTGAATGGTAGATTTAAAAATCTTACGCAGTGGAAACAATTAAACCCCAACCCCTTCGGCAGAAAAATGATCTGTTAAAGAAATCGTGTGTGAGACTAATCTAAACGTGTTTCACCGTGACAAAAGTGATAGATATCAGAGAGAATCAAGTCACGAAGAAAACACAAGAAGAATTACTCAAATCCGTCAAGAGAAACTCAAGTTATGATCGAAAGATCAAACAAAGATCAATCTGCTCTACGCGAGAAAAAAACAGTTCTGGAACGCTGCAAAGAAACTCGTGTAGATCATATACCACAAATCCAATGACCGTGAAATTTTTACAGATGATATATAATCAAGTTTTGAAGACAACCCAAAAATAATCACGTCAATTGGATCTGTAAAACTCGAGTTATGATAAAACCACCGACGAAAGGTAGTGCTGTCCAGAAACTCAACGAGAAAAACTTGTCTAGAACAAGTCAGACGAACAAGGCACAAAAGTTCCTTCAAACTACAAATTTTATTCAATAGAAACACAAGAGGAACAGCCCCAAAATCGTACACCACGAGCTATGGGCTCCCTTGCTTATATAACCAGCTCGAAAGCTAACTCAACTCAAATCAAGAACCTAATTCTACTCTGTTCACAAATCGTAACTTTCCATAACTGCTTAGGATTCTTCTATACGCATATAGAAGCAATCTTAAGACTTCCAAACACCTTAGGAACGTATTCCACATTCATAAACAACTCAAATTCGTGACCCACACGAAATCCTATCATAACCAACTCAAATATTTCCATATTTGAGTCAAACCCGACTCAGCCGTAGCCTAAGTCCATAACCTAGTCAGTTGGACCTTTCCGGCCAACTTTTTACGTCCACATCTCTTCATCACATCTCGGAACCATGTAGCCACGTCCATGCACTCCTTGCACATGTGCAAACATCTTCCAATGACGTCCACGATACCTTCACATGCATTGTTCTTGATTCAATCATGCTGCGCAACCTCCTGATCAGCTCAACCACAATTCCTCCTGAATTTGGTTGCTGGAACCTCATCTCCTCCCTGAGACTAGTCCAATGGATCCCATCACCAGCCATGTCTTGAAATAAAGCAACATCTGCACATGAATAAACAACCAATCCATACGGGCCCAAGTCCTCGACTTGACTCAAGTTAGTTCCGAACACAACACCTTACATGAGAACCTCACATAAGCATGTTGCAAAACCACAGTAACATGATATCATCCATATCAACCAAAAACGCACCAAAGACTTAGCAAATGAATACTAAGCAATCTTTCCAGAGATGTAAAGCATGTACGAAACATTGCAAATGAAAAACAGAAGCATTACGGTCAAGTTTCGGACCTTGCCAGAGCAACCCGGACCTTGAGCCGGAGCTAACAAAAGCTAGTAGAACCTAGCGTCGGAGCTTACCAAAACTAGTACATCCAAGTAAACCCAAAAGCCGGAGCTAGAGACAAAAGTGATCCGATCATGCTTCTATATTCTTTTTGATCCACGGGTTCACCATCTTCATCAAGTCCAAGTGTTGTTGCTGTTCCCATTGGTGTCCGAAGAGGCTTGCTTTTGTCCATGTTGAAGCGCCTTAGGAGATCTTTTGTATACTTCGTTTGATGCACAAAGGTACCCTCCTTTGTTTGCTTAATTTGCAGCCCCAAAAAGTAAGTGAGTTCACCCATCATACTCATTTCAAATTTGGAACTCATCATTGCTGAAAACTTGGACACAAGATCATGAGAAGCACAACCGAAGATAATATCATCCACATACACTTGAACGAATAATGAGTCATTGTCATGCTTAAGCACAAAAAGAGTTTTATCAACCTTGCCCATGGTAAACCCTTTTTCAAGTAAGAATGTTTTTAACCTATCATACCATGCTCTAGGGGCTTGTTTGAGACCGTACAAGGCTTTGGACAGTTTGTAAACATGATTAGGAAAATGAGCGCTAGCTCCTCCTCTGGAAACTCCTCAATCTATTCAAGAGTTAGAGAGGACAGCAAAGCAAGTGTACCACAAGATGATGTTTGACCGGAACTAGGCATGTCACGTTGAGAAACAAAAGCAATAGACTTATTGGGGTTCTTATGTGAGATAATGTCAATTTCATGATTTTTAACTTGGAATATAGCACATCTAAAGTAAGTGAACTCATGACAGTAGATTCACGAATAGATGTGACTTTCATCTCCCAAATTGACATATCTAATGCACTTAGCAATTGTCTAGCATTTTCAGCATCTGAAAAATTAACATTAACACTACGCAAGTTGCTGAGAATCTTATTAAAGCGAGCAAAAAGGTCATCAATAGACTCACCTGGTTGCATCTCGAAGCGCATGTATTCTTTTTTGAACATGTCTTGCCTTACCTATTTGATCGTGTTGGATCCTTCGTGGTAGTCACAAAGTGCTTTCCACACATCGTATGCAGATCGGAGGTGTGCAACACGGTCGAAGTCGCTTTGTGTTAATCCTTGTATGATCAAGTTACGAGCCTTGTTGTTGTTCTCGACATCTCTCAGATTTGTAGCTGTAACTTGATCGTTTGATGACACTTCGTAAGGCTTGTATACCTTCTCCCATATTGCGAAGCCTTGTGCCTGGATGAAAGCCTCCATGCGTGCCTTCCAAACCTGAAAATCAATACCAGAAAACACACAAGGTTTGGCGGAGTACTTCTCCATGATGATTAGTCAAAAACACGTGCAAATTACAAAGATTAGAGCACCGTGGCTCTGATACCAATTGTAGGATCAAAGAGCACGTGAAAAGCTACCAGAGGGGGGGTGAATGGTAGATTTAAAAATCATACGCAGCGGAAACAATTAAACCCCAACCCCTTCGGCAGAAAAACGATCTGTTAAAGAAATCGTGTGTGAGACTAATGTAAACGTGTTGCACCATGACAAAAGTGATAGATATCAGAGAGAATCAAGTCAAAATGAAAACACAAGAAGAATCACTCAAATCCGTCGAGAGAAACTCAAGTTATGATCGAAAGATCAAACAAAGGTCAATCTGCTCTACCCGAGAAAAAAACAGTTCTGGAACGCTGCAAAGAAACTCGTGTGGATCATAGACCACAAATCCAATGACCGTGAAATTTTGACAGATGATATATAATCAAGTTGTGAAGACAACCCAAAAAGAATCACGTCAATTGGATCTGTAAAACTCGAGTTATGATAAAACCACCAATGAAAGGTAGTGTTGTACAGAAACTCAACGAGTAAAACATGTCTGGAACAAGTCGGACGAACAAGGCACAAAAGTTCCTTCAAACTATGAATTTTATTCAATAGAAACACAATAGGAACAGCCCCAAAATCGTACACCACGAGCTCTGGGCTCCCTTGCTTATATAACTAGCTCGAAAGCCAACTCAACTCAAACCAGGAACCTAATCCTACTCTGTTCACGAATCGTAACTTTCCATAACTGCTTAGGATTCTTCTATACGCAGATAGAAGCAATCTTAAGACTTCCAAACACCTTATGAACGTATCCCACATTCCTAAACAACTCAAATTCGTGACCCACACGAAATCCTATCATAACCAACTCAAATCTTTCCATATTTGAGTCAAACCCGACTCAGCCGTAGCCTAAGTCCATAACCTAGTTGATTGGACCTTTCTGACGAACTCTTTACATCCACATCTCTTCATCACGTCTCGGAACCATGTATCCATGTCCATGCACTCCTTGCACACGTGCAAAAATTTTCCAATGATGTCCACGATACCTTCACATGCATTGTTCTGGATTCAATCATGTTGTGCAACCTCCTGATCAGCTCAACCACAATTCCTCCTGAATTTGGTTGTTGGAACCTCATCTCCTCCCTATGACTAGTCCAATGGATCTCATCACCAGCCATGTCTTGAACTCAAGAAACATCTGCACATGAATAAACAACCAATCCATACGAGCTCAAGTCCTCGACTTGACTCAAGTTACTTCCGAACACAACACCTTACGTGAGAACCTCACATAAGCATGTTGCAAAACCACAGTAACATGATATCATCCATATCAACCAAAAACGCACCAAAGACTTAGCAAATAAATACTAAGCAATCTTTCTAGAGATGTAAAGCAAGTACAAAACATTGCAAATGAAAAACAGAAGCATTGCGGTCAAGTTCCGGACCTTGCCAGAGCAACCCGGACCTTGAGCCGGAGCTAACAAAATCTAGTAGAACCTAGTGCGGGAGCTTACCAAAACTAGTACAACCAAGTAAACCCAAAAGCCGGAGCTAGAGACAAAACTCACCAGAGCTAACCAAAACTAGTCGGATCTTAATAAAAAGATGTTTTGGTGATAATCAAAACTTTTATCATCAAAGCAAGTGTATTCACTACAAGCCAATGTATTCAGCACACATAGGTCTTACAAATTCCCTCTGGACCCGGTGCTTGAAGGCCCCATCGAAGGAGAGGGTGAAGCCGCCCGAGCCAGCGTGTCAGAGGTTGCCCAGAAGGTCGCCCAGTTCTTCCACAGGGTATAGGACCATCTCTTTGTAGCTCCCGCTTGTATTCTCTCTTCTTCTTCTCCAATTTTGTAATCTCTTGTCTCCAGATGAATGAAATCCAAATTTTTTTGTGAATTTCATTTTTTGTCTTCAACACCTTTGTCTCACTTGGCCCCCTGGTAGATGTACACAATTTGATTGTGAAAATGTACCAAGAGGATGTAACAGTTGTTGAAGACTTGCGTGCTTTGAACTTGTAGAATGTAGGTCTGAAGTCTTCGATAGTGTAGGCCCCCTAAGGTTGTCGAAGCTTAGTGGCTCTGGCATTGACCATCATCGTAGCTTAGTAGCTCCGGCAGTAGTCTCCATCAATGCATAGAGCATCGACGGTTAGCCCTCTGGGGTGTCGGAGCTTGGTAGCTCCGGCAGTGACCTCTGTCAACACATGGTGTGTCAACGGCAGATTCCACTGTAGAGTCTTCCCATCATCTTTTCTTCACGTTGACGGCTGGCCCCCTAGCTTTACCGGACCTGAGTAGCTTCGGTGATGCTCGCTATCAATGTTTTAACATCGACCACAAGCCACCTAGGGGATGTCGGAGCTTTGGTAGCTCCGGTCATTCACCATCATTGTGTGGTCTTTATTTTTCCTACACACTGAAGTCAAGAAAAATAGTAAAATCCGTTTCCTGTCTATAACTTCATTGCGACTTAATATTCCTCAGAAAGTTTTAGGTCGAACACAATTCTAATACAATCAAGGGTGTTGTCTTGTTTCCCTTCAGGTCCGATTGTTTTTGGACTCGCCTTACTTCGGCCTGCCGGGGTGTAGGTAGAGTGGCGTACTTGGGGTGCATGACCAGGCTAAGTCGATAGCACACTCCGGCCCTAGATTGGCTTGGCGGCATTCAGACGAGTAGACCATCAACAATGTTTGGACCTGGAAGAATAGACAATGCAACTCGAATTGTACATGAACTGGTCGAGCTAAAGTTTCTTAAGAACTGCACAATTTTGTTATAGACAAGAAAGAGAAAAATAAAAACTATTGAGCCTGTACAAAGTAAATGCACGTGGAGTCTGTTTTCACACAATGATGTCTTTCATTATAGGTTCGGGGTATAGGGGAAACAAGTACACTCTTAGGGTACAGAACCAGGCTAAGTGTGTTTCGTTTCTCGTTTGACCCAAGGTAGCTAGCTACACTTTTAGTTCTGAGACTGTGACAAGTGTTGCATGGACGTTGTGGACCTAACGTGGTAGGTCCGGCTGCCCTCCCGGAGGAGCTACCCGACTCTGTACAATGACTCTATAACATACATCACATGTAATTACAGACTCACCTCCGTGATATTAAGCATAGAACTTACGGAGGTGCTCAATATTCCAAGGATTTTGGAGAGGTGTCCCATCCTCAGTTGCCAAGCGAACGCATCCGGGACGAGATACTTTGATCACTCGGAAGGGTCCTTCCCATCTGGGGGATAGTTTGTTTAACCCTTCTCTGGATTGTATTCTCTGTAGCACTAGATCGCCCTCCTTGAGCTATCGGTTGTGTACATGTCGTTGGTGATAGCACCGAAGAGCTTGGCGGTATCAGGCATTCCAAACAGCTGCTTGGCACCTTCCCTCCTCAAGGAGGTCTAGGTCTTCACACCGGAGCTGGTCCTATGTGGCTTTGTCGAAGGTCCAGACCCAGAGTGACCCCAAGGTGATTTCCGGAGGAAGGACTGCTTCAGCTCCGTACAGCAGGAAGAAGGGTGTCTCTCCAGTTGACCGGTTTGGAGTTGTCCTGTTGGCCCATAGAGTGGGCGGAAGCTCTTCGATCCAGTTGGCTCCATGTTTTGTCAGGCGCTCATATGTGCGCGTCTTGAGTCCTTTTAGGATTTCAGCATTTGCTCTCTCGTCTTGGCCATTGCTTGCTGGGTGAGCTACTAAGGCGTAGCTGACTTGAATGATGAGGTCTTCGCAATATCCTTGAAATGCAGAGCTTGTGAATTGGGTCCCATTATCAGTTATGATTTTGTTTGGGACCCCAAATCTGCATACGATGGACTGCAAGAAGTTGATAGCTGATTGCTTATTTATTGTCACAACTGGAGTTGATTCCAGCCACTTGGTGAACTTGTCGATGGCAACATATAGGAACTTGTAACCTCTGACGGCTCTTGGCAAAGGTCCCAAGATATCCATCCCCCACACAGCGAAAGGCCATGTAGGAGGTATCATTTGTAGAGGCTGAGCCGGTGTGTGAATTTGCTTTGCATGGAACTGGCATGCTTCACATTTCTTCACTAGCTCAGTTGCATCCTGGAGCGCTGTAGGCCAGTAAAAGCCATGTCAGAAGGCTTTACCGACCAACATGCAGGAAGACGCGTGGTTCCCACACTCGCCTCCATGGATTTCTGCGAGGAGCTCGCAGCCTTCTTTCCTTGTGATGCACCGCGCCGGCAGAGATCCCCTTCTACCAGTGTGTATCTTTTAGCCAATCTGACTATCCGGTCAGCGGATACATCATCGTCAGGAAGGATATTGTCTTTCAAGTAGCTCTGGATCTCCGAGATCCATGCATCGGGGCTAGCTTGAGCATTTGAGTCTTGCGTGCTGGGTTGCTCGGAGCTTCCGGCAGCACCTACGACCCTTGATGGCTGCCATGGTAACAGGGCCATTGGGACTGCCAGCTTTGGGATGCTGGTCTCGCCCCCTTCGCTCAGTTCGGCAGGCTGAGCTGTGGGTTTTGACAACCTCCGGACAAAGGTTTTGTCAGGAGCCAGAGCTTCGGTTGACGCTTTCGTCGAGAGTTCGTCAACTTCAGCATTGTGGACACGCTGGACATGGTGGAAGTCCAGGACTTCGAAGTCCTTCTAAAGCCCCTGGACTTCAAGGAGATAAGCAGCTAGTTGGGGATTGTTGCAGGAGCATTCACCCTTCACCTGTTTAATGATGAGTTGCAAATATCCCTTGACCAACAGCTGCTTGACACCATATGATAGTGCCACCTTTAGTCCGTAAATGAGTGCTTCATACTTCGCCATGTTGTTGGTCGCCTTGAAGTCAAGTTGGACCATGTATTTTACCTTCTCCCTAGTTTGTGCGAGGATAAGGAATCCAGCTCTGGCCCACTGCTTTTGCATGGAGCCGTCAAAGTAGAGAGTCCAGTGAGGCTCGGTGAAGACCGGAGCCTTGAGTTCCGGCTTCTGCTCACCAAGGACCCCAGGGTTTGATGGAGAGAGGGTCCATTCCGCCACGAAATTCGCCAATGCTTGACTCTTGATATCTTGTCTTGGGACGAATTCAAGATCGAATTCGGCCAATTCTGTTGCCCACTTTGCAATGTTCCCAGTAGAGTTGGAGTTATGCAAGATCGCTCGCAGTGGGTAAGAAGTCACCACTGAGATCTTGTGAGCTTGGAAATAATGGCGAAGCTTCCTAGAGGTGATAAGAACTACATAGAGCAGCTTATGCACCTCTAGGTATCGAGTCTTGGCGTCATGAAGTACTTCGCTGATGAAGTATACTGGGTGCTGGACGGTTTGGACCCTCCCGGAGGGGCCCGGAGCTTTCTCTTCATCGACCCGGATCCTCCCGGAGGGATCCGAACCTTCTTTGAGGACCTCTGGGTCCTTGCTGGAGGAACCCGAAGCTTCTTCTGAAGTGGCCCGAACCTTTCCGGAGGGGTCCGAACACTCTTGTTCAACAAGAGTAACTCCTTGTAGACCCAAGTCTGGGGGCTGGGACCCAGACTCTCCTTCAGGAACCTCCGGACCCTCCCAGAGGGGTCTAGATTCCTGAGCTTGTAAAGGTTCTGGTCTCTCCGCAACCAGAACCATGCTAACAACTTCGTTAGTTGCTGAAATGTAAAGAAATAGAGGCTCACCAAGGTTCGGCGCTACCAAGGTTGGTAGAGTGGTGAGGAGCTGCTTTAGCTCCTGGAACGCCTTTTCTGCTACTTCAAACCATTGGAATGGTCCGATCTTTCTCAATAGCTTGAAGAAGGGTAGTTCCCGTTCCGCCAGTCTTGAGATGAACCGGCTGAGGGCGGCTAGACATCCAGTCAGCTTCTGGTTGTCTTTGATGCGGGCTGGTGGCCGCATATCCTCAATGGCTTTAATCTTCGCCGGATTTGCCTCTATGCCCCGGTGGTTTACCAGGAAACCAAGAAGCTTTCCGGAGCTAACCCCGAAGACACACTTGTCTGGGTTCAGCTTCGTGCGAGTGACTCGCAACTTGTCGAAGACAGCTTGCAAGGTGTCAAGAAGTGACTCCTTGTTCTTGATTTTGACGACGATGTCATCAACATACACTTCCACTACGTCTCTAATGAGCTCTCCAAAGGTTTTGTACATAGCTCGTACAAATGTTGAAGTTGCATTCTTGAGACCAAATGGCATGGCAGTATAGCAATACAATCCATCTACTGTGATAAAAGAAGTATGTTCTTCATCTTCCCTAGACATTCTGATTTGATGGTATCCAGAATATGCATCTAGGAAAAACAGTAATTCACACCCGGAGGTGGAATCCACTATCTGATCTATTCTAGGTAGTGGGAATGGATCTTTTGGACATGCCTTATTTAGTATTGTGTAGTCGATACACATCCGAAGCTTCCCGCCGTCCTTGGGTCAAACGACTGGGTTTGCCAGCCATTTTGGGTGGAAGACTTCTCGGATGAATCCAGCTTCGAGCAATTTCTTCACTTCTTGTCGTATGATGTTCTGTTGCTCTACTCATTGCTTCTGAGGCTTCTGATGTACAGGTCGAGCGTCAGGATAGATCTTCAGATTATGCTCGATCACTTCCCTAGGGATCTCAGGCATTTGCGACGGTTGCCAGGCAAACATGTCAACGTTAGCCTGGAGGAAAGTGATGACCGCGAGTTCCTATTTGTCATTCACACCTCCCGATATACGGGTGGTCTGAGCGGCATCGGAACCGATTTGGACTACTTGACGGGAATGTCGGTGTCGCCGCTTGGTTGCACGCGAGGTGCGGAGGTTGAGCCTCGTTGACGAATCCTCGGGGGTTCCAGAGCTTGTTCCTGCCTGGACTCTTCCTCCTGCGTTGTAGCAAGCGCATGAAGTTCTTCCAAAGCAGTCACTCTGGCAGTGCGGTCTCCGCGGATCTGGAGAACACCAGCTGGTGTCGGCATCTTCAACACCAGATAGCCATAATGAGCAGAAGCCATGAACTTGTATAAGGCTGGTCTGCCCATAATGGCGTTGAAGGGTAAGTTGATCTGAGCAACGTCAAAGACCAACTTCTCAGTGCGATAATTCTCCTAAGTCCCGAAGGTCACGGGGAGAGTAATGGCACCAAGTGGGGTTATGGCCCCCAGACCTACTCCAGAGAAAAGTCCGGAGGGGCGAAGATCCGAAGGCCGGAGTTGAAGCTTGACGAAAGCTTCGAAGCTTATGAAGTTCAGCCCCGAACCTCCGTCCACCATTACATGGTGGAGTTGGATGTTGTTGATGGTCGGAGATACCATCAATGGGAGTTGGCCAGCTCCAATCATGTTCTGAGGGCAGTCTGACACGTCGAAAGTGATGGCGGTATCCATCCACTTTCGGTGTGGCTCCACCCTGGCAGTGGGAGCTACCAAAGCCATGTCCTGCCGCATGGTCTTGAGGACACGGCGGGAGGTGATGTCCCACGAACCACCAAAGATGGTGTTTATGGTTTTCCGACGTTCATTGTCAGAGACGTCGGAGTCGTCGTGGACAGAGGTGTATACAGTCTTCAGGACCTTTTTAGGGTCCTGAAAACCTAACTCCTCTTCAGCCGAAGCTTTGTCGACTTTCTGTTTTCCTTCCCTCTAACGGAATGGAACTTCTTCCCGGCGCTTGTTGTAGCGCTCGATAAGGTTTTGGACCTCTCGTCAGTCTTACAGATTGTGGTTGTTCATCTTATGAATAGGACACCACATTTTGGAGTTGCTGCCATCTTTAGATGAAGGTTCTCGGGGAGTGGCCCCCGGCCACCCGGAGCTCCGTGACGCTGGTGATCTCCTTGATCGCCAGCTTCTCCAGCATCTTCTTATCTCGCACGCCCTGTCTAAATGCCACAATAATAGAGGCGTTGAAGATAGAAGGAATAGTGTTTCGTACCTAGGAGAACCTCTGGATTAATGAGCGCAGGGATTCTCCCCCCTTCTGCACGACAGCAAAAAGGTCCAGTTCGGTGCCTGATCGGGTGTATGAACTCCCGAAATTGGCGGTGAACTGTTGGCACAATTCTGTCCAACTATTGATGGAGTTGGGCGGGAGGCTCATGAACCAGGACCTGGCGGTCCCAGTTAAAGCCACAGGGAAGTAGTTGGCCATTACGGCCTCATTACCTCCAGCTGCAAGGATTGCAGTGGAGTAAATCTGGAGAAACTCAGCGGGATTGACAGTCCCGTCAAATTTCTCAGGAAGGTGAGGCCGGAACTTTTGTGGCCACCTGACCATGCGTAGGTGCATGGCCAGAGCGGAACAGCCTCCTCCTACTCCCTCGGGAGTAGGACTGTCTCGAGCCTCTCGCCTTTCGCGAGCACGCTCGATATGGACACGGCTATCCTGTTGATAGTAACGACCATCAAGCTCCGTACGAAGGTCATGAGTTTAAAGCCTGGTTACTGTATGAGTGCGTCGCGCCCCGTAAGGCAGCAACGTAACTTGTTGAGATGCAGCACGCCTCCTATTTTGGGAAGCGTGCGGACCAAGTCTGCTCGACAAAGTCCGATGCCGCGATGGGGCCCGCCCCGAGGGGGAAGGACCTTAGTTGCTGATGCGGTCAGCTGCTGCTACAACCAGATGTTCCACGTCAGCCCTCCACTGCTCCACTGCACCCTGAGATGCACCCGGAGGTGGTGGGCGTTGGAGAAGAGCATGCGCTGCATGGAGCGCGTGTTCGGGGTTGTTGTTATTCGTCGATGCGGTGACCGACGCCGATGCACTGTCACGCTGCCCAACTTGATTTGCTGGTGCAGGCGGTGGCGGTGGAGGCATGACTCCTGCTGGAGCCGTGGCACCTGCTGGTTGCTGCATGTTGGAGGGATTGCCCCCAGCAGGTTTAAAAGCAGGATTACCGTTGGATGATCCAGCAGCTGAGTTCACCATCCTTGAAATCTCGGGCGTACCCCTACCTGGCGCGCCAACTGTCGGTGTTTGGATCCGGCAGATCTCCTGATACTACTGTTGGTAGATCGCGGAGTTGTAGTTCGGTAATGGGTGCGTAGAGATTCAAGAAGGTGAATGACAAGTGGACGCAGAAATTTATGTGGTTCAGGCCACCTGAGCGTAATACCCTACTCCATGGGGTGTGTTGGTGTTGTATTGAGCGTGTGAGTCTAGAAGAAGCTCCAAAAGAAGAAGCTCGCCTAGGTCAGGGAGTCTAGAAAACCGTCCCTTGTGTATCGTCGACCAGTCCTTTTATAGTACAAGGACTGGTCGTTACACCGTTAGCCAGGCCCGACATGTGGTCCCGACGGTTACTAATGTTTGATACACAGTTAATGAGGTTAATTACCCTTAATAGTGTGGTAACGGGCCTTGACAGCGCCGTTACTGGTACTAAGGGCATTCCGATCGTGTGTTATTAATATGATATTAATGACACTTAATTGGGTCTTGAAGTCCTTGATTGTCCCTTGAAGGTCCGAGTCGTTGGAGGGTCCACCAGCCTGATTGTTGGGGTTGAAGGTCCGGCGGTTCGAACACGTGGCAGCTCTGGAGCTTACCGTCGTGGACGGGGAGGTCCGGTGCTGTTGGACACGTGTCGGTACCAGAGCTTCCCTCTGTCTGGGGTTAGGTCCGGGGGTGCCATACTGGTATTCCGTCCGGAGCTCTCCCGTGTGTGGGCGGTAGCTCCGGTCTTATGATACACGTGGTGGCCCTAGGACTAACCATGTCGGGGAAGCAGGTCCGGTTACGCCTGACATGTGGGGCCTTCGGAGGTCTTCAAATCTGGTAGATGGAGTTTCCTTGTGATCTTTGCAATCCCAAGGGGTATCCGGTACGCAGGGTACCAACAGGTCACGTCTCGGATGAGCCTTTCTTACGTAGTGTAATAGCTCGAGATGCAACTAATAGCTAGATTTTACCTTGAACGATTTTTTTTTTGTTGAGGCCGGCTCGGTCTCGTGGCGGGCGGGCGGAGGGGCGCACACGGGCAGCCTGAGGGAGTTGCGGAACATGCTGTGTCAAAGAAAGAGTTAGGTTAACACGCATCGCATGGCTTTGGATCGAGCAGGGCCCACGTGTAGCTGTCGGTTCATGCGCGGCTGACGCCTTTAACTTAAAGCTGTCGATTTTGTCATGGTACCGACACTTCCAAGTGGCCAACGGTGAGCCCAGAAAAACTATGGTGCCGACCCACATGAATTCGTCGGTTATACCTGGGGCCCCGACGGCCATAATAGAGTAGTCGGTTTTTTATGTACGGCCGATGCATTTACTGTTAAGGCCGTCGGTTTAACCTCTATAGCCGACATATTTAATTAGTATCGTAAGCCAACAAATGCTTATAAATTTATAACCGCCGGGTGGTCCAAACCGACGCTTTAAAGAATTTATGTGCAACGGTCATTTTATGTATGGACGACTGTTTGCCCGTTTCTTATAGTGGTTGCGTTTTTTATACAAGTTGTCATTAGTCGTGAGATCGCTCTTTCTTCCGAAGGAATGGAACGGGTTGGATCGAAACACAAACAAAAGGATAGGCATGCAGGTGTTAGACCATCCGTACCAACATACTCTAAAGCATACTCTATACACTATTATTCTTCAGCTTTTACAGTATGTACTCTAAATTACACTGCAAAACAGTATATCCAGCGTGTTTTACAGTGTGCCACTGCGAATGATCTTATACTGATAAGATTTTATGGCTACTACTACTAGGTCAGAGTGCAGCGGGAGCAAGTGAACTGTCGCTACCGCGCGTGCTCCGTTCCATGGCCTCGAGATGCGTATATGGTTCCATGTTAAAACACTTTACAGCCGCTGGCACCACAGCCACTCGCTCGCCTGCACCTGGCTCTCCATGATGCGATGCGATGGCAGCTGAGTCGTCGTATTGACGGCACCATTAATTTTGACGACATCGGGAACCAAGCAGTTGACGTAGGGTTCCATAGCAAAACGGTTTGGCCAGGAATTCCAAAATTTTTCTTAGGCGGCGGAGATTGTTCCATAATGTAGTAATAACATAATATATACTTCCTCCGTCCCGAAAAGTTTGTCGCTTTGTAGTTCAAAAATGAACTACAAAGCGACAAGTTTTTTGAGACAGAGGGAGTAATAATTTTAGGCTTTGAGCTTAGAGCTACCTCTTTGGATAGAACCTAGTACACATCTGTTTTTTTATTTGACGCTGGTTCATGTTAGAAAATAGAAGCAATTTACTCAATGATTTCGAAAAAATACACGAAAACAGCAGTGAGAAACACCAGCAGATAGACGGAACAAGAATAATCGCGTACCAATTTCAAGCCGAAGGAACTGTTGTAACAATGACGACGAACAGTCGCTGCAGACGTTGATGACGATGTTGGTCAGCAGCGCTCGATCTCCTCGTAGACGACCCGTGATGAAGAACGCAAGCAGTCGCGCGACACGCTTCTCAAAAACCTTATTTGCTCTCTCCTAGTACAGGATCGCAAGGGCGAGTGGTTCTGAACACCTGCTCTCCTGATCGTCGGTGCACGTCGACGCTCGGAATGAAGTAGACTAGACAGACGCGCAAGGAACGTGAACGTGGGAAGAAATGATCTGATCGTGGTATAACCTGACTTGTCGCACATGCTCGATATTTATAGAGTCCCGCAGAGACGGCTCAGTTGCGATCCGCAAGACCCGCAACCGATCTGACTCTGTAGTTGTAAACGTGTCCGTGTCCAACTACTCGCCATTTTCAACAACTTGGACTCAGTTCAACTCGAAAGCTCAAAAGTCCAATTAAACTTATGTAAAAAAATATAAAATATGAGTTCAGCTCGAGTTCACACGAACACGCGCGTGCAGAGCGACGTGAGGCGAACGACTAAGAGGAGCGATCGTGAGACACCCCTCTCATCTTCTTCTCTCTCACTCAAGAAGTGGAAGAACAACCTCACTTATATGTAGTGCTTGCTCCCCTTCAATTTTCTATGTAAGACTAACCATTTAGCACCACTCTCTCTTGCTCTAATGGACATTTGAGATTTTATAGAAATATTAATGGGTCAAGTCCATTTCTTCCAACAGTTGATTCAGATTTAAACTAATCAATGTCAAATAAAATAAAAGAAAGGAGTAGGTGTTTATTTAAAATATTCTTTTATACAAATATAGCTATAGTAAGCAATAATTCATACAGTGGATGGTACGTTTCTAATTTCCACGCAAAACCGTGGCGAACATATGTTTGACGACGGTAGCTCAATCAACCTGTTTTACTCGTTATCGAATCCATCAACCTCCAATCAGTCACGTAATTACTTGCAACTTGTAGTTAAATAGCCAGGGTATGTACTCTGATCATTGACATCTTCACCATTTTGACATTGCGAGAACCTCCACGGCCAGCAAATATAAAATCAAAATAAAAGGATTTGATCAATTCAACTTGTCTTGAATTCGAATGATTGTGTACCCGTGTGATACAGTGTGTACGATTCTGCCTGCAATTGGGCTATTGGCGTCATCACAAGCTTTTAATTTGGATATTTTTTTCCTGAACGAAAATTAATTTTGGGTTATAAACATTCATCAGTCGTTTTCATGACGAGGTCCCTTTATTACCATGACCATAATTTATTTTTGAAACACTCGCGGCACACACCGATTCGGTACAGGCACCATAATCTCTGTCTCTGTACTTAACAAAAGAGATGACTGGTGGTCTGGTAGCCCACTACCCTTCCCGATGCCGCACACACCGATTGGTGGGCCCATCACCCTCCCCGATCCCGCGTTCACCGACCTGCGGGCCCCACCACTCGTAGTCGCGCTCCCCTCTCGCTATCCAGCACGCCCCCGGTCTTCCCAATTCCCCATCCGGACCCGATCCTCTCTCCAGCCCTAGCCCACTGCCCAGCGCCGCCGCCTCTCGAATTCGCAACGGTGCGGCCAGTCCCTTTCTTCCCAATTCACGATCGCGGCCAGAGATCTCGCGAGGCGGCGCCGCGCGGATCTGGCCTCCGCGGGGCATCGGGCAGGAAGGCGGAGCGGAGCACTCCGTTGCATCTGCTTTTGCGCTGACGTCGCTCCCAAGTACGAGATCGGGTGCGAGATCCGGCGCTGTGCTAACCACTAGGACACCATCTCCATATCAATAACTCCATCACCAGCCATAACTTCAGGTCCGAACCCATTAACGGAATCTTAATCGATGCCAGGGCGATCCTTAAGGGGTGCGTGACTTTGTTGCTGGGGCGGCCACCGCCACCGCCGGGCTGCCATGGTCGAGACACCACCGTGCCGCTGCCGGGCTGCCATGGACGAAGGGCGATCGCACCACCGTCCTTGCCGTGACTAGGCCTCGCAGGCCGACGCCGCCTTCCTCGGAGCCAACATCTAGAGGGACGGTAAGATCTACTAGTTGTTCGTGAGCACCGAAAATACTTTCCCTTAGTATTCCCTATATTTTTCCTGAACTGCTACCGAAAAAGTTTAATCCGATGATTTTCTTAGTGTGTGTGGTTATTCATGGAGATTTGTTTTAGTTTAGTAGCAACAAGGCGCATTAAGCAGTTTTTGACGAGACAATTGGGATTTTCCACTTTCAATAGTTGGTTTCGCCAAAATTTCTCTCAACACGTCAATAGCCAAAATCTCATTATAATACTCTATACTTTGCTCCTTTTCTATTGAGATAGAATTTTATCATTGATAGTCTTTTTTCAGTAAAACTGATGAAAAAATGATATTTTTACCCTTCGTTTTCATACTTGCAAAAAATATTTAAAAAACGAAAATATAAAATAATTCGAAAAAGAATTAAATTTTCTAAAACAATAAAAAATCCAAAAATAAATAAAAATCCAAAAAAATATTCAGAATTAATAAAAAGTATATAATAATTCGGAAAAAGTTTTAAATTAAAAAAATTAGAAAATAACTTACAAACACAGAAAAAATTTAAAATTAGCAAAAATATATAATAATTCGAAAAAAGGTTTTAAATTTAATGAAAACAGTTAAATAAATTTCAGAAAATATTTAAATTTTGAAAAGTAGGAAAAATGATAAAATTAGTAAAAATATAAAAATTTGGAAAAAATAGAGTAAAAAAGGATAAAAATTAGGGGAAAATTTAAGGTAATTTTAAAAAATTAGAACATAGTGAGAAATCGAAAATGATGTATAAAGGTCACATATATGAAAGATAGTTATTCACATATCACAAAATAGACACATCTCACATGTCACATAATCACAAAATAGACATATCACACATGTCACATAGTCACAATACTTCACACTTTGTTCTTTCATTATTGTTTGAGACATGGTGTAATCATCAACCACTCTTGCCTGTGCAGATAAATATGAAGGGCCGAACCGCGAACCCTGGGTTGATGAAATCTTGTCTATCAATGATTGGTCTGATATGGATGTAAAGCCAAAAATGAAGCCTGAGCCAGCTGGTGGAGCATACAACTTCCGTTGAGCTTTTGAAAGGCTTCTAATTCTTTCAGCTTGGGCAGTTCTTGCCACCTAGTAAAAAAATACTCAAAAAAATTCACCAAACAATGCATAATATAATCTTATATATTCAGCATACTACATATGAAGCATCTGCTAGGATAAGAGCAGGAAAAAAAATGCGTACAGCCAATACCTAAGTAGGTAACAGCATTAGAATACACATTACAAGAGAGAGTGTATCAGCAAGAATGAACAATGAATAAGATAAATGATGATTATAATATGCTGGAATCACATGCAAATTTTCTGAAAAACATGAGAAGCAATGACAATTTACCTCAAGCAGAGTTCCACAGGCAACAAGCTTAACTCCATTATCACGACAGTAATTTAAAAGAGGTTCATACTCCTGCCATTGTTCTGGTGCCCAGTGAGATGTGTAGATTTTTAACTTGTTGCCATCAAGTCTGCAGTAATCATAGAATCATTATTACTTTGTCGACAAAGAAATGTGAGAAGCCATCTACATTGCAATTTAGATGTAATCCATCGCCTAAGGAGTTTACTCTACATTATGCCGAAAAGCTAATCATAATCAAAGAGATAATTTGATGTATTGATAAAAAGAATATTGTAACAACCTCATATCCATGAATAGGTTGAGCTGCTCCTGGAAGTCGCAGAGGAAGGCCTCAAGAGCGAGGGAGATGCTCCTCCCAGTCTTGGTGCAACCGGTGGTCAGCTTTCCTGACAATCTCGAGCCCGAGCACCGTGTCGTTGCGGTCACGCACGAGCTCGGCCTGTCCTCGGGCGCGCGGTAGGTGGCCGCTGGCCGTCGAGCGGTCAGAAATTGTAACGAACCTTAGGGTCATGCAGTACTCTTCCATCAAACTTTAATTTAGATCAATGTTTTTGCAGAGCCGAGTGCGAAAATTGCCCATGAAGACAAAGAGTGAAAGCACTACTTCGACACTATCATAATCATCAAGGATGACTGATAAATTCTCTTGTTCTCTACGAGATATCACATATGAACATTCTGAGAGAAATAAAAAAATAACAATTACACAAAATCAAAAACCACTATGTTAAGGAAATGGTAGTGTTTTATCAAAAAGATGATGGAACCCACATGGATAAATGCAAATATGATCGTAAATTTGATGCATATATAGAAAATCTACACAAAAAATACAAAGAGTAGAAAATCTACACTTTGAGGGTGGCGCTCGACAGCGACAGTGAGGACGGCGCTCGGCGGCGACGATGAGGGTGAGGACAGTGACGGCGAGCACGGCGGGAGAGACGAGAGCGACCACGACGAGGGCGAGGACGACGCTCGGTGGTGACAGTGACGGCGAGGGCAAGGGCTTGGCGACTGGGGGGTGTTTGGCGAGAAAATGGGTGTTCACAAATTTAGGGTTGCAGAGCACGGACGACGCTTCATTTATAGAAAACTCATATCACAGTCTGCCCAGATTAAACACCGACTGTGAGAACATTAAATAATTTATAAAAAATCATTTTCTGGGGCGTCGTCTACTTAATCACCACCTGGGAAGATGAGGAGTCGCTACTGAAGATATTTAGAAATACTATTATCACAGGCGTCTTTTAGTTAAGGGCCACCTGTGAAAATTTATGACACTTTTTATCATATTATACGAAACATATCTATAAACATTTTCTACATCAATAATGTGTAGCACAGCCATTAATGCGCTATATAGTCCATTAGTTTATGTTTTTATAACACATGTATTCTATGATCGTCTATTAGAAACACATCCTTTCGATGAGCGATCGACGATTAGAACTAAGTTTGCAAACCGATGAACAGATTGCACACTGATGAACAACAACATTAAGTTGATGAACTTAAAAATATTATATTACAAAACAAGAAAAGAAAAACATAAACTAAAAACAAGAAAAGAAAAACAACAACAACTAAAAACAAGAAAAGAAAAACAACTATTTCTACTCCTCCTCCTCCTCCTAGGACTCCTGGGGCGCCTGGGGTGCCTCCGACGGCAGAATTGGGAAACCCAGACTCGTGGCTGTCGCAACCACCAGATTCCTGCAGCCCTTGACACCGAGCTCGGCCGCCATCGTCTCCCACAGAGCATCAAGATGACCAGTCACATGTGTGAGGCTGAACACGTAGTGGCCCGGGGTGCCCGTTCCAATATGTTCTGGAAGGGGAACCGAGCCTAAAGCGCCGCATGGAGCGAGGTGTACTGTTAAATACATCTCGCATCATGTCACGAAGAACAAACTCCATTGTCCTGTAGCTCGAGGAAGAGTCTGAACGCGGCCGCTTAGCCGTTGGCTCCCTCGGCAGGCTTGGCGGCGGCGTCTTCTTATCAGCCATTTGTTGTGCTCATCGATGGGGCGCACCCTTTGTGCGGAGAAGAGGAAGATTAGTACTGTGGTGGCTGTGCGGAGAAGACAATCACGCGTGTGTGTCGTTTTAGCATCGTTTGGCTGGTGGTTCGTCTCTCAGCACGCACAGACGGCTGAGGGGATGCTTCGAATTGAATTCAAAGTACGCGCATGTTCTGCACGTTAATTCACCTGGGTAACCATCGTGCACGCCCAGTCGCATCAGCCGCCTGTATTAATAGCTACATACGGCTCCTTCTTTACAGTCCGTCTGTGAAAATAAGTATGTTTACACTGGTGATTTAGTTTGTTGAGCCGCTTGTGATGTTCTATCATCACAGACAGCTATTAACTCAGTTAACATTACACACGCATTTTTTAATGGACCGTCTACGTAAAAAAATCGAGGCGCCTGTGAAAATACTTTGTGTAGTAGTGTGTATTTACTAGAATTGTAAAAGTTATTCATCTTGTTCTTCATAAATATAAAATTAAAATGATCGACTAGAAAACGATTTTTATAGGATGCCCAATTCGACCCCCATTTTGGTAATAATCGATCCATACAACTACTTGCATTGGTATGCTCGTCATCATCGGTGGTTGGA